>JBAMJV010011432.1:0-70493 GCA_037951105.1 Echinarachnius parma | reverse complement strand
CAGTTTTTCATTACCTCACAAACAAATTGTGATGAGCAGCGCTCTCTCTACCAAAACTAACTACCCCTTTAATTTTGTAAAGTGGGGGGGGGGGGGGGGGGAGGGGGAGGTTGAACCTCCTAAAATAGCCCTTTTCAACAACACCCCCCCCCCACCCCCCCCCCCCCCCCCACCCCCATGCATGGTTACGCCTATGCCTGGCAGTATTTGAATTCTTCAGATTGAATGCAAAAAAGAAAGAAAATACTGTTCCAAGTTATAGTAATTGCGATTTAACATGCTGAAATAAAAAACAATCATATAGTTCTTATAAATTATGCACAAACTGATATAAAAATTTGCGTCATTTTTTTAAAGCTCCCCCTAATAAAATACAAATATTATATAGCTAATAGTAAATATATAATCCATTGCGGATATAGTATCGAAATAATATCGCTAATGATATTCGCTTGTCTCGCAACGTTTAGATTCCTAGTTTAACATTGCGAGACAAGCAAATATCATTAGCGATATTATTTCCGATATTATATAGCTGTTTGTCACATATTTTTGAATATTATGATCGAATTTATCACACATTGTCTTATCATTGCTATTGCCTTTTTTTTAGCAGGATTAATTGCAATTACCTGGAATCAGTAATAAAGCGACAGCCATATGACGGGCGAGTACTACAAATTTCCATGATGTTGTTTCACAAAGATTTTAAGCTGGACTTTAGATTGAGTTAAATTATATTCAAAATAAAAAATACAAATCTAACAGACTTGAAATCTCCTTGATAAAAAAATACTTATGAATTTTAGCAAAATTGTATGTTGCGCTTCAAAATGTAACAGCTTTCCATCCAAATTAGAACAACTTGAAATCTTTGCGAAACACCCCAGGCCTGTTCTCCCTAACACTCCTTGCGTTGTCCATAACTGAGGTAGCACCCCTTCTCCAGTGCGATGGTGGACAAATGACAGATGGCAGCTAGAAAATTTGGTCAAGAACCTATAATTGATAGACGGATGTGTCTGTGTGTGTGTGTCTGTATGTGTCGGTGAAGAATCTTCGAGGGGGGGGGGGGGGGGGGGGGGGTGTCGTCAAAATTTGTTGAGGGGGGGGGGAGGTGTCAGTGAAGATTTTTTGAAGTCGAGTCTGAGATCCTTCAACAAATTTTGAGGCCGAGTCCGAGATCCGTCAACAATTTTGAGGCCAAGACCACTTGGTTTTCGGGGGCCTAGACCATTGGTTATGATGGTCGAGACCACTTAAAGGGGTAGTACAGTTTTGGTAAGGCTGAACTTTAGTAACCAAACCTGGACAGTAACATTATAAACTAATAGTTATAACTCTACCATGCTCGAAAGGTATACAAAACGACTAAGTAAAAAGCCCGTTATCATTAAAAAAGAGCCATTAAAACACAAGAGGGCGCTTTCTAAAAAGGCATTGGTTTCAACCATTTTTCATACAAAATTATGAATGTGATGTTTGATTTAAACAATGATTAAATAGAGAGATCATCAACAACTATTTAAAGACCGCTTTTGAGATTTTTGAAAAAGTGCAAGCATTTTTTTAATTTTTAGAAAAAAAACATCTAATTATTTGGGCCCCAAATAATAATTATAGGGTCAGATAAATTTTTGATATTTCAGCCGTTTCTGGATAGATTTTGACCAAACAAAGTTTATTTTGCCATTAAAATTGCATGTTCTCTCAAATTCGACACTCAGTTTTTCATTACCTCACAAACAAATTGTGATGAGCAGCGCTCTCTACCAAAACTAAACTACCCCTTTAAATTTTGTAAACGGGGGGGGGGGGGGGGGGGGGGGAGGGGAAGGTTGAACCTAAAATAGCCCCTTTTTCAACAACACCCCCCCCCCCCCCCACCCCCCATGGGTACGCCTATGCCTGGCAGTATTTGAATTCTTCAGATTGAATGCAAAAAAGAAAGAAAAATACTGTTCCAAGTTATAGTAATTGCGATTTAACATGCTGAAATAAAAAACAATCATATAGTTCTTATATGCACAAACTGATATAAAAATTTGCGTCATTTTTTTAAAGCTCCCCTAATAAAATACAAAATATTATATAGCTGTTTGTCACATATTTTTGAATATTATGATCGAATTTATCACACATTGTCTTATCATTGCTATTGCCCTTTTTTTTAGCAGGATTAATTGCAATTACCTGGAATCAGTAATAATTAAGCGACAGCCATATGACGGGCGAGTACTACAAATTTCCTTTCTTATTATTGAAACAGTGCATCACTGAATTATGTTGATGCAATGAAAATCTTTTCTATTGTATAGTCCGCGTTTCTCCCTCATCTTTTCTCATTTCGGTAATCTGCAAATGCCATTTAGTAATTAATTACTATGAATGTATTTTTTTCCACAAATATTCATATCGAGAGTAATATATTTTGCCGATATGTTGTGCCTACCGGTAATATTATTTTCTGTAAATAAAATATGATGTATTACGTAATATTTCTTGTAAGTAGTGACCCATGTATGTTATGGGTTCATATTGTGTACAAATAACCATCTGGTAAATGATTTTTGTAGATCGTTATTATTTCCGGGGATTTTGAATGATCAATAATAATTATCTGTGATACCGGTAGATTTTTTTCATTAATACTACGCCCTCTTGGGTCGAGATTTGAGCTACATTACATCGCGATATTATTAATAGGGGAATCCCCAGCCGAGCGATGATGACTGGAAAACCCCGAGTTGCCAGGCGCACCGTTGAAATGGAGAAACATGTTGAAACAACCATATTTATGTTGCCTGTGATTGCGTAATCGTTATTATATCTCAGCACAACATTGAAGAGGTATGTATCATTCATTTCTCTGTATGTGTTTGTAATTTGATAACATTTTAAACGTTTAAATAGGATGAAAGAAGCTAAAATGTTCATCTTATTCTTAGTTATTGTAACTGTGACTGTGAGCTGTGTCCGCACCCCGCCCGACGTGAACCCATTCTTTTGTCTGTTTGGTACTGCGTTGATGGTGGAAACAAACGTTCAATAAAAACACAAAAGAACGAGTCAAGGGTTGGGTCATTATAACGCTTACGTTGTGGCCTTGCCGTTGACGTCAATTCTAGTACAGTAAAGAACAGTATAATTATATTACTAATGGTTTTAAGTTTGAATCACCCCTGCAAGTCAAGATTAAAGAAGGTGCTTATTCATTGAGTGTGAATGTGGTAGTCATATCACAACAAGCTTATTTATGACGGTGCAGTATTTAGATACACTTATGTTGCAGACTTGCAAAACAAGAGGCTGCAATTATAAAGCCCCAAAATGCAAAAGGCCTTGCTTAAATACAATGAATATCATCGGCGTGGCCGTGGAGGAGGTATAGTATTATATTATTACTAATATTAGTAATACTAATATAACATATCATTAATTATCAAGAGTTATTTTAAGGATTTACTAATTTTATGTTAGAGATTATTAAAGAAACACAGTACCAAGTCCATGCACACACATGCACCTAGTCCTGCCAGTAGGACTACTGGTACCTAGTTAATGTTTTTGGTTATTGCACAGCACAGTCATTAATTAAATCATGTGAACAAAAATATTGCTTCAAACATCTGCATGTCATTCTGTCACCAAGTCTTCAAGAATCGACTTAAAAAACAAACTTATATAGTTATTTAGTAGCTTGTGAATGTGTTATCACTAAATTTACATTTTTTTTTGTAAATGGATCGTAATCGATCTTCACTACATTTGCATAGTTCATATTTTAACATCCTATCAGTCATCATCAACCATATCATTTCTTTAGGTAGCACATTCTACATTATACTTTGAACTTTGCATTGTAATGCTTACGCCTCACCATGCTTTACAGTTTACACGTCGTGGTACTGGTGGACGGACGCTCATTGGATGATAACCTCATCTGTGCACAGTTGGCAATAGTGTGTGTCGATGCATGTTGTGATTGGACAAACGTTATAACCGTGCGCAAACTTCTTTAGATCTAGTACTAGTAGTAGTACCTCAGTAGTGGGGATTCCCCACTCATACAGACAGTATACTGTTGTGCGTCAGCTAACTGGGCTAGCATGCACCTTCTATTCCCATCATAATCGCATATATTATGTACTCCGTGTCTGCCCTCCGTACATGGATGAAACCCTGGATTTTTATATCAGCTTCTGCACCCAACCGTTTCTTATTGAATTCTTTTTTGCAACAAAATATATTGCAAAAAGACAACAAAAGGATTACGTTTATGGGTTCCTCTGTCATAGGCATAATGGGGGTAGATTTGTATCTGATGTGCGTTCTGTCGAATTGGTAGTACACAGTTTAATGACTTGAATTAATAAATTTAAATCTTGATCCATAATTAGGCTGAATTAAATTTCAGAATACAATATCGCTTTATTTTGTCCTTTATATGTTTTATTTTGTATTTATTTATTCATTTTATTATTTATTTATTTTATTTTTTATTTGTATTGATACATTTTTTATTTTCATGTTTATTATTTATTTATTTATTTATTTTTGTGGGGGGGGGGGGGGGGGGGGAGGCACTAATTCTCCCCCTCTCATTCAATTTTAGACTCAAACAAGGTCATTCATTATCAACTCACTGATTCAATATTGCATTTATTTTTTTAGGTGTTTGAGCATACATATATGTGACCCGTCACAGCCAGAAGAAACAGAAGTCGGATAAATAATTTTCTGGATTTTTATCTAGTTTGGATCAGCATTATCTAAGCTTTAATATGATATAAAAGTTGTATTATAGTGATTCTGCAACGCGGAGTTATTGATGTTTTTCTAAGGGCAATTTCCAACGGTCTGGAAATAAAATGCAGAGAAAATCCCTCAAGAAGTTTTACATCCGTTTCGAGAGCGAAATTAGCTTTCTAATCAGGCCATACTTGAACCAGTTGCATGAATAGAATGTGGTAGCAACCTTTATCCAATTTTCTTGAAAACTTGCATATCAGTAGGCTACATATGTATGATTTACACCTTCCCTCCAAATATAATCCATGCTTTGTAGAGATATATGTAAAGATTTGATCGAAATTTAAGTGATTTTGGAATGACAAACTTGGATTCAAGTACACACCGAACACGGGATACAAAAGCAAGCGTTCTTTTTTAAACAAAGGAGGCCATTTGAGTCAGTAGGTGAATAGGGATTAGAGAATATCGATGTGCGCTGACTCTTGACCGCCAGCGAGATTTGCAACTTGGCACAAAGGGGTTGTTAAGAGGCGGAGCTTAATATCGATCGCTTTTGGGAGCGAAGAATTTTGGAAAGCAAACTTTTCAAACCTTCTAAAAACATGCTTCAAAACTTTCCTTAATTTTCACCTTTCCACTTAATATTTGTACTGGAGATTGTGCTTACTGGTAGAACAAATATCAGGGAAAGGCCTGAACTAATAATATTTTTTTCGACATTTTAATGCAATTTCAAATCAATCGTGATTACTGAGGTTCGAACTCGCGCGACTTTTGGCTCCTCTGAGAAAGATGGGACACATATTCCTATCACATCATTTTGTCAATCCTACTGAAAGATTATCCATTCTCTTTTATTATTTCATCCCTTCTTTTGCTTTTTGTGTCTTGTGCTTGATTTGTATAAACATGATTATGTTCTCTTGTAGTACAGTAGAACCTCAAGATTTATAACGAAATCTGTTATATTGAGGTACTTGATAAAGCGAGGTAAATTTAGAGGTCCAGGTTAAAGGGATAGTTGAGTTTTGGTATAGAGGGCGCTACACAAAATAATTTTTTGTGAGATAATGAAAAACTGAGCTTCAAATTTGAAAGCGCATATAATATTTTAATGACAGAATAAACTTTATTTGATCAAAATCGGTTCAGAAATGGCTGAAATATCCATAAACATAACCATATAAATGTGGGGCCCCACAATTATTAGAGAATTTTGAACCAGCCGTTAACAAATTATTTAAAATGCTTCCTCTTTTCAAAAATGTACAAAAGAGGTTTTTAAATAGTTGTTGATTATGTAGAATCTATCGAATCACTATTTCAACAAAACATCACATGCACAATATTTTATTTAAAATGGATGAAACCAATGAGTTTTGAGAGAGTGCCCACTTTAGTTTTAACGGCTCTTTTTGAATGATAACAGGCTTTTTACTTCTAGTCATTCGTAATTGTTTATTCCTTTCGAGAATGGTGGAGTTATAACTGTTAGTTTGTAATGTAATGGTGCATGTTTTGGTTACTAAAATTCAGTTTGACAAAAACTGTACTCTCTTTAGAGTTTACCACAACTCAACTATCCCTTTAAATGTATTTTATTATTTTTATGCTGTGATATGATGAGATATCTGATACAAGCCCACGTAAATTAAATGTACCCAAGGTGCTTGTTATAATGAGGTTTCACTGTACAGATTATTATAAATGATTTATTGCACCGTCTAATTTGCCATTTTAAATGTTACAAAATCAAAGAGTTATTACAATAATTTACTAGCATGTGATACCCCTGCCAGTGAACTTTGCCATAAACAAACTTGCACACCTTTGGTAAAACTTCATTAGATATCAATACTTGACAAATTAAGTTTGAATTTAATAATTCTCAAAAGTACCGAAAGTATGTTTGTACACATTTTTTATTTTCAAAATTAAATGTACCAAACATATTCTTATTTTCATTCCAGAATTTGGATCCTTCATTTCATCCTGGAGTAACTGGACGACGAAGAAGTTAATTATCAGTACTAGTCAATCAGCAAGTCATCATGCCTGCACTGGAAGACCGTGATCATAAATGAGATCGCCTATTTGTGTCAGTCGATCAGCAGACTTCAACAATGATCATGGTCTATAAACAAATAAGATAAAAGAAAATGATCAGACTATAACATAATCCTCTATCCACAATGCTGCTGAATTAGTTTTGACGTATTCATATGAACAGCTAAGAGCCTAAGACTGCACAACAGACAAAGGTCACACCTCGTTTCAAGTCATGGCTCACCAACGAAGCAGACTTCCGCCGGATGGACCACCAAGTCAGGGAAATGCAGCATTAAATTCAATGCTTGGTCAGCTGCATTCCCGAGTCAAAGTCTTGGAATCTAAGAATAAAAGCCTTGAAATAGAAAATCATAAATATATCCAAGAAGTTAGAAAGTTGTCTAGGAGTTATCCAGAAAAATCTGCTCCTTTCAGTAGAGATGGTTCAAATGAAAGAGGGAGTCGTTCTGCACAAGGGATACAAGGGATACAATATCCGTTAGATCATAAATTTGCGACGCCTATGGCTACTCCACTTCCAGAAAATCAAAGAACTGGGTCACCTCTTGATCCTAGAATATCCCCTGATGCATTCCTATCGGAAGTAATCGGGGAAGAATCACTGCCCCAAAACCCAAAGGTGAAACAGAAGCTCACAGACCTCACATCTCTGATGAGTGAGAAGCTGGCAGAGGTTGGAGATTTGAGAAAATCAGAAACCGAATCAAAAGCAAAGCTTGGGTATTCCAGGAGGACAATCGCAAGTCTACTACAATTTCTGGGTATACTTCACAGTATATGCCTGTCCAGCGGTGGTACGACCGATGAAGGTTTACCATCCTGGCTAGGTCTTATTCTTGAGAGTTCGATGCTAGGTTCTTCTTCTTTTGAGATAGGCAGGTTATGGAGGGTGCTTCAGTATAATCTTAGCCATTGTCATGACAGGAAGCCATCTGTTCTAACACAGGGTGTAGTAGATGACTGGTATCATCGATTACCAGAAGATCTACAGCCAGGGAAACATGATGTGAAGAGGACTCTGGCTAAGTTGTACGCAGAAGTCTGCGCATTTTCCAATATCTCTGAGGAAGAGGAGGGCCTAGCAACATCTATCCTGGTGGACATGGAGAACTCTTCTGGCGATTCGGGTAGTGCCGATTCGTCGTTGTCATCAAGGATTCCTGCCCAAGACCTCATGACCTTCAAGAGTATCATGCAAGGACTTGTGGAGAAATTTGAGGATCTCTACAACCAGATCACACAACTAAAATCAATGGTGGATCAGGATTCTGAAACTGCTGATGAAATGGAAAACGACATGTATCTGCCTCAGAGGGAGGCTCTGGAGAACTACGACCTAGGGAGATTGATCCAGACTATGAACCAAGTCATTGAGACTCTTAGCTACAAGCTTAAGGTGGTTAGTTCCCAAAGGAGACTTTGTCACCGATGTCAGCAGGATATCAGCTTGGATTCGGGACAGGAAATGAAGGGTGAGAGAATGTCTTGTATAACTTGATTTTATTATAGATAAGAATAACTGTTTTGCAATTATTATAATAACTTTGCTTAAATTGTAAATTTTTCATGATCTTACACAACGGCATAACAACATCAGCTATAATGAGTAACTTAGATCAAAGAAAGTGAGTGTTTAGCAAGTCTTGAGTATTTCAAGTACTAGTGTTTGATATATAAAAGTGGGGAACACGGTGATTATGAATGCATACTGTACATTCTTGGAGATTTCATTCTTGTTTGGACAATCATGTTTTATAATGTATATATTCAGAAGGAAAATGATTTACCTTTATATATGTATACATTTTTCTTCTGATAACAGCTTCTCAGCAATCCTTTGGTCTGCACAGCAAGGAAGTGATGCCCGACATACAACAACCACCTTTCCCTGGACGATCACATCTTGCATCTGGTGCCTTGCCAAATGTTTCAGGAAGACCAAGTACACACACTTTCTATGGAGTAAGTGGACCTTTACCACCTAGAACCTTGACAGTGCTTCAGAATTCAGTTCCTCTGGTGACGTCCCAGTCAGATGTGACCCCAGTCAACCATAGGCAAAATGAACTTGCCGAGAGTATGAGGATTAGACCAAGCAGTCTAGACAGTGCCATGTCATCAAAGAGACCAAGTCCATCACAAAGATCAACTGATCCACTGGACCGTTACAGCCCTCGGAGCAAAACGTTTTTAGAGTCAGATTCAGATGACGAGTATGAGATACGTGGGCCACCAGATACCCCACCAGAGGTTCGGGCCAAGCATATCTTGCAGGGTGGGAGACCAAGTTCAGCGACTGCAGTAGGTAAGGTATCAGGGACATCAGGTACGGTCAGGTCAGCAACTGCACCTATTTTTTCCAGGGGACACCATCATCAGAAGTCAGATGACAGCGGTTTGGACCTTTCAACCCCAGGATTTTTAGCAGGTCAACTACAGAAGTCTTCACTTGAACATCTTGAAACACATGCCCCTACAGAAGGCCTTCGCTTGCCTTACAGTCAGGTGCAGCAGTGTACAGGGGACAACAGCGATACCATCCAGGACATGCTCCTGCCTTCTTCCGTTGAGTGGAGCACTGTTCAACTCAAGGGTGGCGGGATTAAGCCACCCACTCCCAAAGTGATGGATCGATACAGCTCTGCGATGATCATGGCCAAACAGAGCATCCAGGATCTGCGGTGCGTCATCTGCAACAAGACGTTTCCTGCCGAGTCACGGGGAGTGATCTATGAGCACATCCAGGAGCACCTCAACCCTGGCACATCTGCCTCACCAGAGAGCAGCCTGGTGACCTTGACGGGCGCAGAGATTGGTAGATGGGATGTCCCGGATGCAAAGGATACTGATGAAGTTGAAGACACATTAGGGAAGTGTCCCGTTTGCAATACCGAGTTCCCTTCATACGTGACGCTGAAGGCTCGAGAAAGCCATATCAACCTCCACTTTGAAGACGAACCCGGTTTTGAAGTTGTAGCAGATCAATATAATTTGAAAAAGTAACCCTTTGAAAAAATTTCTTTAATAAGTAATTGAATATAAAATGAAAGGGTAGTGCAGTACTTGATTCCCATGTTTTTCCCTCTGCAAGACTGACACGGTTTTTATAAACCACAATCCGTAAACAAGGTTTTGTGGTCAACTGTGTTTGTTTAGAAACCTTTAAAAACATTGAGTAGTATAAATAAAAAATAAAACAAACCCATAAAGATTATATGTTCTTAATCATTAAATTGTTTAGCGTTAGAATTAAATTCAATGTATATTTTGATTTATATATTTCATATAAATATAAAGAGTTCTCCTTAGTAGTTATTAGTTTCATAAAATGTCTATAAGTTTGATAAAATATATTTTGCAAAGAGCATATTTAGAGCATTTTATCTCAATTTAAAAGATTTTCAAAGATAAAATATATCTAAAAACAACAGAATGTAATGCCTTTTCCATACATGTCCATAATCAGATCTAAATACTCTACACTCCTGTCCAGATGATTATGATGATGATGACACAAGGTGGAGATATTATACTTTAACCATCTGACCTCTACAATCAATATAATAACAGATATTAGCGCTTTTCATGTGAATATCATAGAACTTTTATAATATTCTTATTACCCCGGTCAAAGGATTCACAGAACCGAGCATGGTGGCTTAGCGGTTAGAGTGTCCGCCTCATGCACGGGAGGTCCCGGGTTCGAGCCCAGACCGGGTCATACCAAAGACTTTAAATATGGTACCTTCTGCCTTCTAGCCAGACACTCGGCATTTATAGAATGGAAAAGGGAAAGTTAATCACACGAGTTACCAGAGGACTAGCCCCCTTCTGTAACTTTCGCTACATTTAGTAGACGTGTGGCCTAGGGCTATTGAAACGGAGATAGGCGCCGCCTTATGTGCCAACATTGGTACGGAAATACTTTAACTTTAACAAAAGATTCACACTGCAATCATTCATGCGCACAAAGTGCACATTATCTACTCCCTAGAGAGTATTCCAGCCAGTCCCCTGTTAGGCGCATGCTGTGCTAAGGAAACACGTTCCCATTTACATGCTTAATTATTAATTTCATTTTTTTCCTGTTCGCACATTGGTGTTCCATTGGCTAGTGCATAAAGGACATGGCAAAGCTTAAAAAAAAAAACTTTTTGGTCCCATTGTTTACTTTTCTATTTCATTATTTCAAAAATATTTGTGTATTTTATTGATCGATAGGGAAGGAGCAACAGCTTTTATTTGACCCCTAACCCAGCTCCCCATTGAAAAAATATATTTTTTCATACAAGATTGATACTTTTTATCTAATGAAGCTCACTTTATATTTTGTCTTTTATGTGGTAAAAACAAAACCAATACAACTATGTTAACACTAAACATTCATATAAAGGTTCCAAATGTAGTCACTTTGAATAACTATGATTGAACATCTAATTTAAATTTGTTCCCATTTTACTTTTAATGTAATATTTCTTTTTTTTCTGTAGATAGCACATTGCGTAAAGAGCATTTATACACATTATATTCAGTTCAACATTACAAAGCCAGCACTCCAATTAGTCAAACATTACATTTAAAAAAAACGTTTTTCTAATAATAGCCGTAAAAAGTTTGATCTTTATATTCTTTAGAGTGCGTTACAATTATATTTCTATATATGTTTTTCCAAAACTCATCGCCCATTTTATTATTATTTTCACGCAGAATAGAATGTACAGAGCCTATTGTGGAATATATTTTATTGTGTATTGAAACCGTGTTGGTAGATGGGAAATTGATAATGTGTATCATGTGTATTAAAGAAACGGTATGCATCCTCATTTCACAACATGTTACAGAGTTTAAAGATTTTTAAGCAGAGTGTGAATCCTTGGCAGCTAGGGATCTGGAAATACACGGGAGCTGAGGGCGACTTTGCCCCCTAATTTTCAAAATAGCCCCATGAAATGAGTAGGTAGCCACTATTAAATAATTCCCATATATGTGAAATATTTTGTGAAACCCATCAGATTGAAAAAGTAGCCGCCTAAAATTAAAAATTATTTGTTTCCATGATCCTTGGTAAAACTTAAATATAAAACATTGCAATCGAGTCCCACCCCCCCCCCCCCCCCCCCCCCCCTCTCCCATGTTTTGCATTCCGAGCATTTTCCTCTAATTGTTTCATTGTACAGTATGGCAGTTCAATATTCTTATTTGTTTGTATTGCTTCTCTTAATATCCAAGAAATGGCATTGTTTACATTGATATTTCCACCATTTGACAATTGGACCACAACGTCAGGCTTAGTTGGTTATGATGTAAAGTTTGTTAACCAATATGATAAAACAAGTAATATGAATTACCCAAATTATAGAAATTGATGATAACTATTTAGCCAAGTATGATTACAACAATGCATTTCTCAATGATATATCACTTAATCACTCCTTTACAAAAGCGGTGCGATATATGGGGGGGGGGGGGGGGTGTCGATTACAGGTGAGTTTTTGGTTCCCCCACCCACAAAATCGACGACTGCCCCACCCCCTTCCTATCCTGGGCCCCGTTTCATAACATTTTTCCAGTTAAAAATGTCCAATCATACAACCAGAGGTACAACTATGGCAATTATCGCTATAATGCTCCATGCTAATTAGATGTCTGCAGAGTACCGGTAATTACATGTAATTGGTTACTTACACGAGCTATCAAAAGTTTTATGAAATGGGGGACAGCTAGGTGTCTCCAATGCTCCTCCATACTATGATATTTATGGTGCAACGATTATAAAGTTAATTTTCCTTTTGCGTGTTATGTTTAATTTTGTGTTTATATATCCAGTAAATTAAGTTACAATATAAGAATAAAAGATACTTCAAAATAATTTTCAGTGGATGCTTGTATAGGCTCAGCATAATTAACCAAGATGTGCATGAATATAGGTACATGTATATTGATGTCTTATTAGTGTGATTATAGGCCATAATAAACATCATAATTGACCTGCATTAACAATTTAATATGTATTTCATGTCTTTATTCATGTATGATTTACGAGTAGCTTTCTGATACTGAAAGTATGCTTACTACTGTGATAATTGATAAACGAGTCCATGAATGGTTGCATTTAGTAATGACTATATTTACACTATATGCAGACATTAGCCGGTGTCACACACAATTCTCTAGATAATTCACCTACGTATGTGGCAGACAAGTGACAGGCATGCTTAGAATTATCTACATAATTGGCCCCTGTGTGGCACCGCCTAAGAAGATGAAAATGATAAAGAAAATTGAAAGAGGTGATCGCAGTGGTGGTGGTAGTGGTGCACGGTGGTGGTAGCAGTGGTGGTGGTGGTGGCACTATCGGTGATGGGAAGCTTCCATGGTGCTGTTGATGTTGATGGCAATTATGGTGGCGATGATCTAAAATGGTGGCATTATTGATGACGATGTAGATTGTGATACGTATTATCTAGATAATTTTCCCCTGTGTGACACCGCCTATGAAGAAGAAAATGGTCAAGAAAATGGAAAGTAGTGACTGCAGGGGTGGTGGTGGTGCTCAGCCCAGGACGAAATTCCAGTTGAAACCAATTGAAATTCTAATTGGTACCCATTGGTTTCAATGGGTACCCATTGGCATTGGTTTCAATGGGTCATTGATTTCAATGGGTACCCATTGGTTTCAAATTGTTTTTTTCCATATATGCATGCTCTTTGATTACCAATTGATTTCAATTGGTATATTTTAATTGGTAATTCTTTGATTACCAATTGATTTCAATTGGTAATAGTCAATGGGAATTTCACCCTGGGAGTGGCAGTGGTGGTGCAGCATGGTGGTGGCACTATTGATGGCAATTATGGTGGCATTATTGATGACGGTGTAGATTGTGATGATGATGATGATGAAGTTGAAAATGGTGGTGATCATTGGAGGCGGTGATGATGATAGTGATAGCATGGTGTGATGGTGGCAGTGAATGGTGATGATGTTGATGTTGATGGCAATTATGGTCTAAACTATCAATGATATACCCATTCTCTTTAAATTAGTATAACCTGGCATAACCCTAACCTTTTGGATACCAATGAGATTATTTCCCTTTATAGGTGGTCACTGTGTTTAAACAGGTTTGATTAATATTACATGTATATAAGAAGAACTAACACACACAGCTTGGGCAATTTGCAAGGAATCATAAGAGTATAAAACACGATTGCTTACATTAGATTATATCACTTGACAAACTGTTGCAGCGGCGCACGAAACGTCGTGATCTTTTAGATTCCTTGTTGACCATACATTGCGAGACAAACGAATATCACTAGCGATATTATTTTCGATACTATATCCGCAATGAGTAATATATTTACCATTAATCATGAAATGATTAGGAAAGGGAAAAATATATATAATCATGTGAGTGCATTGGTAAAAAAAACAAAACAATATAAAATGAAATCTCCCTCTGGCAGTGAACACATGCTCTAATTGATAACATGCGCACAGATATTGGAATAAAATTTATGCTACACATAAAATGTTGGGTTTCCATCACTCATTCACACAAACACAGGTGATAAACCTATGCACACACACCATACGGTCAGAGTCCGGTATATATCCTGGTTTGAGGTCCTCTTACGAGTCATATTTCTGCTTTATGGTTACCGGTAGGTGGAATGAAATGTGTAATTTTACCACACAAAACGATTTGAACCATATATATCTACTAGCTCACATAAAAAGACCAATGTAGAAGTCCCCTAATAATAATAGGTTTGATTTATATAGCGCCTAATATACAATAGCATCTCTGAGTGCTTTACCCCCTATACTGATCTTCACATTATCTGTGGGTAATTTTAATGGTGTGACAGTGGGTGAATAAAATATGTGCAGAAAACATGGGCATAATTTATCAATCTGATTGGTGAATTTAAAGTGGCAGCTAGGGCTAAGAAAGCTATGAATGCTTCACCAATCAAAGTAATGGGATTTAATTTAATTAAAACATAATTATATCTAAGGCTTCTCAGACAGTTAAATCTTGCACAACTACTTTTCTGATAAAAACAACTCTAAACAAGATACAATAAGGTCAATGAAAAAGTAGCCTAGAAGTTGATCCGGACTGGGCCACGTAAATGTATCATTAAACTTGTTCCAATAGTAGTTGTCCAATCATTATAACTTCTATGTCAATTAAAAGCTGCAATGCTCCACGTTGACTTGCTTTTGACCTAGTAGTTACACTAATTTAACTTTTACAACAATTGGAAATGTTGTTTGTAATGGGCAGGGGCGGGGGGCATACCCCCCACCCCCTTGTTTCTAAGCCCCAATAATTTGACAAGAACAAAACAATAACAAGGGTAAACAAAGAAAGTTCAAGAAGGAAATACAATGTAATACACGTCATACTTGTACATTCATTAATGTTCTCTTTAATATTTACAAAACTAATCCACTATCCCTACATAATATAAACAGGTATAATCATGAATGTTTCAGTCACCTGCTAAAATATCAGGTAAATCATCAGTAAAATCATGTACAAATACTAGTAAATGAAGGATTCATACAGTCATAATTCAGCTACCTAACTATAGATCATTGTAAAAGTCTAGGGGATTTACACATTAAAAAAGATGCTTTTGAACTAAATATTTGTTCATATATAAAGGCAGAAATAATGAAGTCATAATCGCAACTATGTGATGGCTTTCGATAAGATATGCACATGATAAAAAGGCAGAAAGAGTAACCTATACTGTACTCGCCCTATCATAATCAAACATTATGGGTGGAATTCACAAGGGAGGTTTGTGTAAACCATGGTTCAAACCATGGACTACATCTATGGAGTGCCATTTGTAAACTGATGGAGAAAGAATGCTGACTCCTTACTTGTTAACAATGTTGATGCTACACATTTTTACTAAAGATACCAAATGAATGTTTGTCTTCTCAGATGGTGAAATTTGCTGGTTAGCAAGCACTAACGGTCATATCATTATAAATTATAAATTGTTTTACTTGTCTACGAGCAGCACTCCATAGATGTAAAAAATGGTTTACACAAACCTCCTTTGTGAATCCGGGCCCATGGATGCACATTAATATATTTCTCCTACTAGCTTAAACTTATACATGGTATAAACATAAGTGTATAAGGAGGGAAATGTTCACACAACTCCTTATATATTCACAAAATGGAAGAAAGTGGTTATAAGTTCAGATCCCTTTACATACAAATTTTGGCCAACTTTGCCTCATTGGGGTTCCAATAAGTTGAATCAACATGTATTGAAAATTAAAGCAATTGAAGCAGTATAATTGTCTAAGCTCGCATGAATTCATTGAACCCATGCCAAAGTGTTTCTCTTGTAAACTTAACCTTTGGGGAAATATAAGATAGGTTATCAGAATGGACTTCAACCACATTTTCTTGAATTGTCATGTCCATGCACTGTATGCATATCGGTGATTAACTTGTGAAATTATTAATTCAAGAAGGATCTGATGTGTGCAAGAACGTTGCAATGCGATTATGATGGTTTTGCAGCAAATTTCCGTCTACTCCACAAGCTATTCTTAGAATACATGTCATAATTGAAGCAAGTTGGCCAAATTTGTTTGTACAAAAGGTTCTGGTTATTAAAGACTAATAAGTATATGATACTTGTATTCATTTGGTCTGACAATACAAATGAACATAAACAAATTTTGATAGCATTTCACAAATCTTGATAATGGTCCTATATAATGGGATGCCAGTAATTTGCTTATATTTAGAAAGAGTCCTATTTCAAAATGTTTTTGAAGAGAGGTATACAGATTATCTGTCTGATGTGTGTGATGCAGTCTTGCTTGTTTGCGCATGTGTGTCTTGCATGTGTGCATAACTTATATAAACCATTGTAATATACTATAAAAATCATACATCCTTTGTTTGGTAGTATGTTTTCCATAAGGCATTGTCTTTCTATGCCAGAATCATACACTGTTATTCAATATGCATCTATATCTTGTTTAATCGTATTCCTCTTTCTTCTTTAGATTGCGTTTCCACTGCTTCTCAATGTATTTGTACTAATTTTGTATGTTTTAATGAAAGTGGTGAATAAACGAAGGAAAATAGGAAACTTGCATTAGGCAGTGTAAAACCTTATAGACAGTAGAATTTCTAGAAAGGTAAATCTATTTAACTGTAACTATTATACCTGAAGTAAAGTTACTTTCCTACAAGTTTATAATGTACATGTCATATATCTTCAAAAATCCAATTGAAAAGAAATCTTTATATAACTTTTACAATAATATATCATGTATCAAAGCATTTTCTGCCAACATTGGGATTATTTTTCACAACGCTTCCATAAAAAGCGATTATATCATAACAAATGCCCGCTTTTCTAGCACTAACCTACTGGATTTATGACCTGTTATTGCCAGTCGCTGCACACAAATCTTTAATTTTTATAATCAAAGGTTAAATATTATTGCCTGTTTTTTTACACTATGGTATATATATGTACCATTACAGATATTATGATAACACTATGTCATTCCTACATTTCAGTTACACTTTAAATGACTCAAGAAAAAGTTATATATTTTTTCTCATAGAAATTGTGACTCCATCTATGAAGTATTACGCTAACATTATTCTACATCTCTCTAAGGGGAGGCATCAGAATTATCACTGCCGTCCTACCGCACTCAAAATCTGTTCCAAGCGGGAGGCCGCGGCGTCCCGCTCAGCTGGTGCAGGCAATAAAATGCATGCTTTGTTCTCGCGCGCAATGATGCATCGTTCCCTTGCGGCCAGAACACATTTCAGGAGAGTGCGTCGCGCACATCATTCATGCGTGGGCCACTGCAGGATCCCGCTGCCTCCCGCTATATATAATTTTGCCGCCTTCCCTAACAATACGAGCAACTTGATTATATCATTAAGGGTGGTTTGGGTTCGTACATCAGATGAGCAGAGCCATCTTGTGAAAGCCTTGCACACGGTATATAATACACACTGGCTCAGTGTTATGTATAGAGGGTACAAACTAGCCTAGTTCAAAATGGCAATCCAGTGTAGCATCCATGCGCATGACGATCTTTAAAGGTGGATGCAAATGTACTACAGCAATACTAACATAATGCTAGATTGTCAGAAATCCTGTATTAGCCAAATTTCCTTCTTTAGCTTCCATTCCAAGCATTCATTCATACTTTGACAATAGACCTACTAACAAGTCCTTGCTTTGGCGTAACTTATTCACCACTACATTCTTGACAAACACATGTGCATAAGTATAGTAACACAAGAAGTGGAAAGACAAATTAAGGGAAGTTTTAAGCCAACTTATCATGCATTCCTTCAAATAATCAAAACTCACTCGAGAATTTGTACTTTGTAGTACATGTTAATGTTGTCTGAAATTTGATACTGGTAATATCATCTGCATGAAATTCAAAACCTGATATCACTGAATGCTAGATTAAATGTTAACATTTATCTTCTCATGCTTATAACAGCATTTTGCCCTAATAAAGATTCTACTAGGATCGAAAGCTGGGCTCTTTGCTGACTCTCGTTTTAAAGTGTCCCTTAAAAAAAAAGAAACCCAAGTTTGACAGTTATTTTGTTAGTGTCAGAATTCTTCACATCACTGGAAAGCTCATATTTTTGTCTTGCTTATGACACCATACAGCTAATCTAGAAATCTGGCATGACTGATTACATACAATCTGAAATGGCTCTGTCCGAAACCCACAAGTTGTAGTTTTGTGTTACAGAACAAACCACAAATTTCATTTAAAAAATTAAACCACACAAAATATGCAGCATATTTTGATTGTTGTGGTGCAAAAAATGTCACCATACCGAATATTTTCATGTGTAAATCAGTATTCTTCACATTCATGCACTTTAACCATAACGGTTTGAATTGAAAATATTCAATATTTTGCATGCAACTAAATTCTCCATATTATATGGTTTGTGAAAATTGAAACTAATATTTCTAACTACTTGGCAGCTCAAACAAAAATAATGAACTTGTAATGCTAACCCATGTAGGATACTCATAATAATAAAGTTCGCTTCCTAAGCTATAATATTTCAAAAATATAATTCACATGTATATATATATTACACAATGGGGGCTTGGGGGTAAAAGTAAGGTAAAGTAGTAAAAAGCAAGGCTTTAAATATTTTTTGTAAGCAAGACATTCCTAAATGTTGTTGACCCCAAATGAAATAAGGATAACCTACAGAATGGAAAAAAAAAAGAAAAAAAAAAATCATATAATATTTGGTTGCCCAGTTGGAGTTGGGCACGTCCAATTTTACATAAATGAAATGATGGTGGCCAAAATCTTATCACCGACTCTGGGAACATGCATATTTACATCCCCGGGCAATTGATCCTCGAGATGCCTTTCTCTGCTGTGGTCCTATTTGTAGAGCACCCACATACCTCTATAAGCCCTTTGGCCCGAATTCTAATTCTAGCCTAGAATTAAATTTTAAGTTAAACTTTGTCAATGAATTAGATCCACACACATTCAGTAATACCACACCGAGTCCACAGACTAGGGCCTTAATGTAGTCGCCCTGAACCCTCAATGCAACGCTTAGTGCGCGATGTGTTGTTACAGCAGTTACACCATTAGTTCTATTCTGCCGATTGGCAAAAAAGGCAAGCCGCTGGATGTGCTGATAAGCATCTATTTGTTTGCAAGCACTGTTAGGCCAAGAACATCTTTCAAAAGTTGTAAAAAGTTGTAAAATAAAAAGTAATTGCCAGCAAGGAAAATGTTACATGCCCAAATAGTAAGCTACAGCAAAGATTTACTTCAAATTATTGTACAGATTTGAAGCAAGTATAATAGTAATTTTGTTAAATCATCCTCCACAATCTATGAAGGTTTTACCCTCAAATTACTATGTCAACATAATATAATGTGCAATAACGTAATCACCTAAAGAGGGTTATACGCAGTTACAGGGTCAAAAAGTTCTCTCAGACAAGGTCTCTGCAGAATGTGGAATTCCTTATCCTGAATCGGTGAAGGTGCCTTCAACTTGTTGCAGTGCATCACTGCCTTCAAACTATCCTCCACAATCTAAGAAAATATTGAATCGCTGACGCTTTGATGGTTTACTGCAGAAATGTGCAGATTTGCACATGGTTGCAGTGTGGGCTATGTATAGTTCTGGCAGGCATGGTACTAGAAGATATGGCATTTCTCATCTGTAAAGTGGCCATCAATCAATTTCTTTGAACACTGCCTTGGAACTATCTTCCATAAACTAGGTTGTTATAAGCCTCAAATTACAATGTGTAATAATTCAATTATTAAATCGACTGACGCTTTGAGGATTTATCACAAAATTGCGCCCAGTTGCACCCTTTTGCGGTGTAGATTGTGTCGAGTTCTAGCCAACATGGTTCAAAGATGCAGAATTTCCCACCTTTAGTCAGTAAAGTTGACATCAAATTCTGTCATGAATCTTTCCTCCACAATCCGTGAAATTTTATACCTCAAATTATCATGTACTTGTATTACAATGTGCAATGACTAAAGTAATAAATCGCCTGATAATTTTAGGGGTTTATTACGGAAATGTGCAGAGTTGCACATACATGGTTGTGGTGGGGGTTGTACAGAGTTCTCACAGACGCTGATCTAGAGGATGCTGTATTTCTCATCTTTAATCTGTACAGTTGACATCAGATGCTTTGAGGACTGTCTTGAAACTTTCCTCCACAATCCGTGGAGTTTCATCCCTCAAAATTATCGTGTACTCGTATTACAATGTGCAATGATTAAAATTAAATTAAAAATCGCCTGATAATTTGAGGGGTTAATTATGAAAATGTGCAGAGCTGCACATGTATGGTTGTGGTGGGGTTTGTACAGAGTTCTCACGGACGCTGGTCTAGAGGATGTTGCATTAATCAGGTAAGTTGCAAGTCAATCTGTAGCAGAGGAGGACTGCCTTACAACCATCGTCAACAATCTATGAAGATTAGACTCTCAAAATACCAGAATGTGCAATAATTCCATTTTCGATACATTGAGGGGTTTATTACGAAAATGTGCAGGAGCACATGGTTGTGGTGGGGTTTGTACAGAGTTCTCACGGACGCTGGTCTAGAGGATGCTGCATTTCTCATCCTTGATCTCAGAGTTGCCGTCAATCTGTTTGAGCACTGCCTTGAAGATTTCTTCCACACTCTGCAGATGAAGAGATGAAGAAAAAGAGAGAAATGCATCAATTAGGTAACTACTGTATCTCTCTATTTTTCTGAAAGATTATTGTACAATGGGGGTAAATACAAGGCGATAGCCGTAAAGTGTCTCGCCCACTTACGCAAATTCGTGCAACATGTGACCTTTGACCCCAGAATATCATGGAGGCCAATATAGGGCACCTACCAATCAAGTTTAGTTACAAGCAGATGTAGGGTTGGAAAGTTATCAATCCTAATAGACCCTTGCAGGTTAAATTTCACATTAGACCTCATTTGACCTACTTATGTGACCTTTGACCCCAGAATATCATGGAGGTCAATATAGGGCACCTACCAATCAAGTTTGGTTACAAACAGATGCAGGGTTGGAAAGATATCAACCCTAATAGACTCTTGTAGGTACAATTTCACATTGGACCTCATTTGACCTTTGACCTACTTGTGTGCCCTTTGACCCCAGAATATCGTAGAGGCCAATATAGGGCATCTACCGATCAAGTTTTTTTCACAAACAGATGCAGGGTTGGAAAGTTATTCAAATTTGTGTAAGGTCACAAATGGACGACGGACGGAGGACAGACGGACAGACAGACAGACGCAATTTGGATCCCTTTGTCTCCCTCCACCTACGGTGGGCTCGACAAAAATCAGAACATCTAAACTTCTTTCACATGCTTAAAGAGGAGTTGCAAGACTATCAGCACTATTTTGAAATACATCTCCCATCAATCTGCTAAAACCTAATGTCTCATCAGTGAAAGGAGCACTGCAAAGCGTACACTCAGACACAGAGAGTTCCAAGTCAAGTTCAGAAAACTGCCAGTTGTGTTTGGTTGTGTGCGCTGCGTACTGGCCTATAGGTTGGTACTTGGCACTTTTGGCAGTGATACCCGAATACTGATTCAATGCCTAGCTGAGCCTATTTCAAAATTCCTGTAGTCTTGTGCCAATTCAGTTCCCATGAATGTCTATTTCCATGTTGGAATTAATCTTGGCTTTTAATTTCAATTTTGACAAACTTTTTGATAGATTTAATCATGAGCCCCTTTCGTTTATATTTCAGCAATATTTCATCATCTTCTATGGCTGTACAACATGTTTTTGGAACTTTATAAACCTTGACCAGTATTCAATTATATTTTTCCAAGTCATTTAGACATGTCTGTACCTCATTCTGTTTCGCAGAAGACTCCACGAATGTTGCACCCCATGAATCAGCCAACTGCTTGCCCTGTTGCGTGCTTATACTCCTGAAAAACAAAGATCAAATAAAAAAACAAAAAATTTACTCATTACTTGCATAAATATTCAAATTAAAGTGGATACAATCTGTAAACATGTATTAATAATAATAATGTACACTTTTATTGTGCGGTAACTATATAAATATACTCTACTGCGCATTACATAACACAATAATTACTTTTTTTTAAACCTAAACTTTAAAAAAAGATATGTTTTTAACTTAATTTTAATATATTTTCATTTACTCTGAATAATGATAATAAATTTATATTGGGCCTAATTTATATAGGCACTTTCCACTATATTACCAAGAGCCCCATTGTCTCCTGGGTAGAAATCAGAAATAGTGGAATAACTAACGGATGCAGTGGGCATACACAGTGTTTGAACTCAGGATTCCATGATTGGAAAGCGCACGCTCTACCAATCTTGCCACAACACGCCCATATGAATCGGGTGCAAATATTTGAATTACCGACTAGCAATCAACATCATTTTCCTTACCTTTCCATGTGTAGATCTGTCTTATTTCCTACAAGGACTATTGGGACACTGAAAGAAAAATGCAAAAAGAAGAAAAGTATGTTTATAAACTGCACCTCATGAGAATCTCATATGTACAGTATAATGAAAATAAAGATTATGCTACTTTAACATTAAAATACAACAGTTACTGTACGTGATAGTATGAAAGAAGGGGTTTGTTATAAGGTTTCCCCCATTGAGGAAATCTCAATTTTTTTTTAAAAGGATGTCTTTTCTCATCTTTTAACCTGTTCCGGACTGGTCCCGAAAAGACTCGGGCTTGGGTCTATGGGGAATACATGTTCTAGCAAAATCAAACATTACGAGAGACTTTCAAATTTATGTCTAGACATAAATCTTTGTAATACACACCTGTGATTATTACCTATCTCCCGTAATAGTGTAGTTGCGCAACACTCTTTCAAATATATGGACTATTTCATCTCCTTTTTAAAGTCAAACCAATATCTCTTTGCATTATAAGTTAAGGCACTCTTCATCAGGTATAACTGGCTTGAAAAGACATCATAATTGTTTCAAAACGTTCTCCAATCCCAGCCAATAATGATTGTGTACTTACTTGACTTTTCCCGTCATGTCTAGCAGCTTTTCATGAATGATCTGGACAACCTCCCAACTTCAGGGGGAAATGAATGAAAAATAATAAAAAAATCATTGTTAAAAATTGATTCTATCCTCTCCTTGCAAATATGATGGGAACAAATTAGAGAAATGGTGATCAACAGTGGGCACAACTTGCTTTTTTTAGCAATTATTGAGATTTTAAAGGGGTAGAGCAGTTTTGGTTTTATTTAGAGAGCGTTACGAGATATATTTTTTGTGAGATAATGAAAAACTAAGTGTACAATTTGAAAATCATACAATTTTAATGACATTATCCATTTTGTTTGATGGGTATTTTAAATGGGTGAAATATCCATAAATAATATCTGATTGGAATAAATGTTAGGGAGTAACTTTTATTAAATAATTTAAGAAAATATTTATAAATCCTCAACATTTCAGAAAATATACCAAAATGGTTTAAAAATTGTTTTTGATCATCTCTCATTGAATAATTATATTTTACCAAACATCACAGCCACATATTTTTATTTTATAAATGGTTGAAACTTCATGTGTTAACAGCTGTTTTTTAAAATGAAAACAGCTCTGTAACTTAGCCATCTATATGTTTTTCTACCATTCAAGCATAAATGAAGTATAACTGTTAGTTTTTAATGATAACTGACAAGTTTTAGTTACTAAAATTTCCCCCGAAATAAAAAATTAATATTTTTATTTCGGGGGCTCCCTAGCTAATTTTATGGAAGTTTTCGGGGGCTACTTTCCAACCTTCGGGGGCTACTTTTGTCATTTTGGGGGCTACAAATTTCTGGGGCTCTTTTTTTCGAATTTCAGGGGCTACTATTTTAGCTCTAATGCTGTAAGTAATCATCGGATCATGCATGTTCAAATTATTATAATGAAATTGTGTAGAAAATGATTTTTAAAAAATATCAACACCTAAATAACCAAAGATATTAGCTCCCATTTGTTTTGATATACAGCAAAATTAAGCATTTGATAGGAAAATCAGTGGATGAAGAATGCAGGAGCAGTTCAAAGCTATCACCACTTGTATTCTTTATCAAGCTAGCATACGTATTACTTGTAAAATATTTTTCCCAATCTAATGACAATTTTATGTATTCTCTACCAAAGCGTGCCCACGACTTGGCATGCACGACAAAAAGAACTGACAGTGCTCTATGCAATTTGTATTAGAGCATCCGATTTTTTAGTCATGCATGCAAAGTCCGTGGGCAAGCTTTGGTAAAGAATGCCAAATTTTACTTGGCTGTAACCCAATTATTGATACCTTTTTGGTGATGTGACGGCATAGACGAGGACGTAGCCGTGGATGTTGACGGACATGGCCTGAGGAAAGATGGAGTATTCATCCTGGCCGGCTGTGTCTATGATCTTTAGCATGTAGTCAAGGCCATTTATCTTTAAATGTTTATCAAATGCTGTATTGGGAGAGAAAAAAGAATTGGAATCAAGACCATTTAACTCAATATATTGATCAAAAGCTGTATTGAAAAATAAAAAGGGAAGTACATGTATATAACACCAACTATTTCAATGTTTCTAAAAAATGATTTATTGGTAGAGAAATACCTGAATTAACACATATATACAACATCATATACCGGTATGTTGTACTGGCAGAAAAAAGAAAGAAAATTAATCAAGACATCGAATGCTAAGAAGAGAAGAAAAAAACGTCAAGGTAACACCAAGTATCTGTATTGGCAGAGAAAAAACAAAAATATATAATTTAGGAATAGTCATAGTGTCACATAAAATGGAATGTACAATTATTTATACAATACATACTATAGAAAGTGGAAGATCCAGTATAAAAATGAATGGACAACATAACCCCTTGCCTTTGGAAACCTGGTGGGCTATGTACAAAGTCTATGGGGATATCAACATTTTAAAGGGAATGGGTTAAAGGAGATCTGTAAAACTCAACTGTACTGCAGAAGAGGGAGCTAGAGCACACACACACATGACCCCACCCCCCCCCCCCCCCCCATACATGTAACTTGATGAAAACAATTAAAAAAAAACATACAAGTAAAAATTCTTCAAAAATTAAGATATACATTGAGTGTGCCTTCCGCCCCCAACCAGTCAGACCACACTACATAATTACCATGGGGATGGGCAGGGGCGTAGACAGCGGGGGATGAGGGGTATGCATTCCCCCCCCCCCCCCACACCTCACAAGGTGTGTGTCTGTGTGTGTGTATCTGTATACAAGATTGATCCTCGTGAATGGTGGAAGAACCTGTCTACGCCACTGGGGATGGTGGTGGGGGGGGGGGGGGGGGGGAGGCTCAAAGCTTCTGAGTTTACTTTCGATAAGGCTACCAGGGAATAGCTTAATTTCTAGCAATACCCGAATGGGTTAACATCGGTTATTGATACAGAGCCAAGCCTAGCTACGTACCAAGGTCAGACAATTGCCAGACGGAATGCCTGACCGAATGCAAATCAGATTCAGGGAACTGAGTGTTGACGTTCTATTAACATTCCCGGGAGCTCTGGATTTATGAATAAGTCATACAGCTGAGGTGCATCAGACCTACCAATGTACTATGTAGGTCTGCATGCACAATTTGTACACTGCTAATGTAGTTGTTGGAGTCTTGTATTTTTAAAGATACATTTTACTGATTTATTTAGATTTTAGATTTGTAATAGGGGGTTTAAGTAATTAACTCTGGGAAAAGTCAAAAGTCTTACTTATTAGAACCCCCACTTTCTTAAAATGAACATTTTTAATTTTTAATTGCAGTTTCAGAGCATTATATTACAGTAGAAAGGAATTGTTTCAATTAATTGTACCAGTTTTAAAGGGATAGTTGAGTTCTGGTAAAGAGAGTACAGTTTTGGTCAAACTGAATTTTAGTAACCAAAACCTGCATCATTACATTACAAACTAGTAGATAAACTCCACCATGCTCAAAAAGAACTCAAAATTACAAATGACTAAGTAAAAAGCCTGTTATCATTCAAAAAGCGCAGTTAAAACTCAAGAGGGCGCTCTCTAAGCACTCATTGGTTTCAACCATTTTAAATAAAATATTGTGCATGGGATGTTTTGTTGAAATAGTGATTAGATAGAGAGATAATCAACAACTATTTAAAAACCTCTTTTGTAAATTTTTGAAAAGAGGAAGCATTTAAAAAAAAAATTTAACGGCTGGTTCAAAATGATCGAATAATTGTGGGGCCCCACATTTATTACAAATGGTTATGTTTATGGATATTTCAGCCATTTCTGAACCGATTTTGATCAAATAAAGTTTATTCTGTCATTAAACTCGTATGCTCTTTCGAATTTGACACTCTGTTTTTCATTATCTCACAAAAAAATTATTTTGTGTAGCGCCCTCTATACCAAAACTCAACTATCGCTTTAAATAAAGAAAAAATAAACAGAACATTGTGGAAATAAAGCAATTATAAATTATACAATACACAGAGGGTGTTTCACAAAGAGTCTTAGTCGAACTTAACACTAAGTTTGACTTAGAAATTATGGAAAGCCATTAGTGTCTTAGAAACAATTTTGTAATATTTCTTTTAAAAGGCATACGATGTTGATTCAAATAATTGGTATTTTCTATTATCAAGGGTATTTTATGTTCTTGATGCAAAATTTATGAAAAGTCTAAAATACATATGTTCTATTCCAAGGATTCACATGATGGATTTCCATAATTTGTAAGTCCAACTTAGAGTTAAGTTTAACTAAGGATCTTTGTGAAACACCCCCCAGAAGATGCCTTTCACACAGTATTATCTTGTGACATGAGGTTAATACACGTGTGTATGCACAGTACTAGCTCAGACAGCATAACATTAGAAGTGTGGGATGAAATTAATCACTCCTGCGAAGTACCAGCACACGTATCTGTATCCTCTGGCTAGCAGACTGTCGAGACTCAAGACAGCACTCTAATTGGATTAGAAGTCATGCCCCCTGAGCTGTGACTTTAAAGGGATTCATGAAGTCAATGAGGTTTTTTCAATATAAACTATTGCTGTACATACAATGTACATATATATATATAGAGTTTTAATCATTTGCAAAAGTCAAAGCACAACAAAACTAACCGCACTCAAATATGCAGCAACTTTTGACTTTAAGACCCATATTTCTAATGTAAGATTATCTTAGACTTAGTGCATTTGCATTAAAATCTATAGATTCATGGTTCTTGCCATAGCATTTAATTTTATTTGAAACAGTTTTGATTTTACCTGACCCATAAGACCCCTACATTTAAGCTTTTCAACATTGGATGTTTGAGTTGTATTGGTCAAATATCAAAATAAACTATTTTTGCTACTTATGTATACTATGTCATATTTATGACACCCAAATATTCAGGCCTAGGGCTCTAAAACAGCACTGGCCCAATGCCTGGCCCATGGCAACCTAAAATCAGCTTTTGGCCACTTACTTGCTTTTGAACTAAAATGTTTTATATAATGAATTCTTCATTTTACTTGCCCAAATGGGCAAAATTTTTACCCATTTGTTGGTCTTGGTCGGCCTCGAAATTTTTGTACGGACCGTGGTTTCGGTCTCGAAAATTTTGAAGGTACTTGGTCTCGGCTTTGAAAATTTTCTACGGACACCCCCCACCACTAAGAGGGTTCTCAACCAATGAACATTTTGAAAGTACTTGGTCTTGGCTTCGAAAGTTTTACAAAATAACCCCCCCCCCCTTATCCAGAAAAAATAAATAACATTTGAAATAGAGCCAATTGTTTTTTTCAGTTCATGTCCACTTTCCCGTGGAAATGCCCTTTTGAATATATTTTATTCCAAGGCTACAAATGGCTTTCCATAATTTTTAAGTCAAACTTAGAGTTAAGTTCAACTTAGAATCTTTGTAAAACACCCCCTGATAGTTCTAATTAACCACACATAACAACTTTTAAACATACCTCTATAAACAATAATTGTGTTGTCTATGACATACTAATTGATCAAGTCAAGACTTACTGTTTTCAATTGTAGGATCATAGGAGTCCACAAACTGATTTTCGACAAACTGGATGGTTAAAGAAGACTTTCCTGCAGAGGGAATAGAATAGAGATGGAAATCGAAAGATAAATGTCAAAATAAATGTCCACTCTCCTTAGAACTCCATCATTGTACAAACAAAACAACAAATAATTTAACATTTTGCAAAATAATTCCATTCTAATCATGTTTTAAAACTTAACAAAGCATGGGTAAGCAAAGACTCGACCTACATGCTAGAGAAGTCAACATTTTGACAAGTGTTTATGACCCATCTACATGCAGTGGCGTAGCTACAGGGGGCACAGGGAGGGGGGGGGGCATTGCACTCCTCCAATAATTTGAAGAAAATAATTACAAACATAATGGGAATTTTTTTGAAAAAACAAAAGAAATACATAAGGTGTGCCCCCCCCCCCCAAAAAAAAATAAATAAATAAAAAATGTGTGTGTGCCGACTGTGCCGCAATCGGTCCGAACACGCTACGCCACTGTCTACATGTATTCTGATCTATACATACATTAAAAGTGATGTGCATTTAGTACTAGACTGTTTTCTGTTCTATGGATTATTCAAATTCCATACTGTTTACCAAATAGCAATATAATGATAATTTGCAGGAATATCAATTTATTCATAATTGTTCTATCTATCAAAAAATTGATTTAAAAGTAATTCCCAAATCCCTAATTAATGGAAATGCTCCCACGAATATGTCTTGTGTTGTCATAGCAGGCGGAAGTTCACATTTTATCTGAGTATCAGACAAATGTAACTTACAGTATGCCTGAAATGATCTCATTTGGCCACGCCCCTAAAATCACACATGTTAAGGGGCGGGGCTTAGCAAGCCAGGGAAGGCTTTTAAACTGGTGGAAACATGCAATTTTCTGCTGAAAATTAATGTTATTTTTAACATATAAACTCAGTCTGGAATATAGAGCAAAGAAGATCTTTGAAAGTAATAACACATACTAAATTTATTTGGTTTGCAAAGCCACTTGAAATGATCACGCAATTGGGTGACGGCGATTGATAATCAAAACTACTACATGAAGTGCGTTACGCGCCCGTCCCATAGATCATGTGTTGAAGCAAAATGCACACGCGAACAACTTTGTGCAGTACTCTATGGCGCACACGTTCTAGTCACGTGATGGCAATTTATAGTCAAAACTATAACATGAAGTGTTACATGCTCGTCCCATTCAATCTAATGTTGAAGCATAAGTAATGTGCACACAAACAACTTTGTACATTCTCTATATCGAACACAATCTAGTCAAGTTGAGGAAGAAGAACGCGTTGGGGCGCATGCAATAATATAGTTTCTTATAAATATATAGCGCTAAATACATGTTTCATAGAGCTTTACACTATTATTACCCCGGTCATAGGATACAATGCAAACCAGCACACGTTGTGTGCTAACTGTGCACCATCTCCACTCCCTGGGGAGCATTCCTTCCAAGCGCTCATGGGCTCAAGGAGATCGTTCACATAAAGGCTTTCACCTCCTACCGGTCCCCATTTATACACCTGGGTAGAGAGTAGCAATTGTGGATAAATTTTCTTGCTGAAGGAAAAACGCGGTGGGCATGGTTCGAACTCGAGATCTCACGATTGGAAAGCGCGCGCTCTACCAATATTGCCACACCACATCCAATTAGTGGTTGGACCATAGGAGCTAAAAAGAGTTTTGTTATTTCCATTTTAGGTAGTTTAGAAAAAAGTTTGTATGAGTGAGACCACATTTAACAATCAGACATAATACATGTTATACAAATGTTATGCTAGCGCTAACATTCATTTGTACTGTAAACACACTCGCATACATTAATTAATACAGTGTACATTGGAAATCGCGGGCTACAAAATCCTTAGACTATCACATTCACACAGCAGGTGCCGAATACGTGCCATTGTTTCAGAATTTTTTGCCCATCGAAACCCAATCGATGCTCGATAATGGTCATACTAATTATCGCGAACAAATGCAAACAAGTGCGAATAAGCCATCGATATAAAATACAGATCGCTGAATAAGCGGGAACAAATTTACTGTGAACAAGCACGAACAGTATTTACTGCAAACAAGTGCGAACGGGATTTATATACAAATTTGAACAAATTTGTTGGCAGTTAATCCCGGTTCGCGCTTGTTTGAAGTAATTTACTGCGAACTATTCACTGCGAACTATTCACTGCGAACAAGTGCATATGCGAACGGGAAATTTGTTCACAGTAAATAGCTTGTTCGCACTTGTTTGTGAATTGTGCTAATAGTAGGACCCCTCGATAAGGAAGATAAAAATACAATGTGCTGGGACAAGTGGAACACTGGAAGTGCTGTACTATCACCAACAAAATTGAACTTATTTGTCATTTATTCTAATTTTCCTTGGCCAACAAAATATTGAATGAGTATAACTGTCATGGCTCTGATCATGCCACTGTCATATATATATGTCCAAAATGTTAAAATGTTCATGTCTCAAACAAATGATCTTCTGTCCCTGAACTTGTTTTGGCCTGGCTTTGCCTTTGCCATTTGGGCCAAGTTTAGGGGCGTGGGCCGGGAGGATGAAAATATTAAAATCAAAAACTCGACTCCAGCTCCCGAGGACGGGGTCAAACGACAAAGCCAGCAAAGTTCCAACTTCTTACTCTAGATGTAAAGCTATTTCTGTATTGAATGTTTAGTGCAATGATTTCAAGTCTCAATGAATAAAGACTGCCAATGAAATTGTTTGATTTTGGTCTTTGACTTTGGCCTTTGCTTTTTCAGCTTTGGCTTTGCCTTCTTTGCCTTTTTGTTGTCTTCTACACACAGAGTACAAATAGTGCACAACATATGCTATCATACTTCAATTGATACATGTCGCGCGGCTTAAGGAGCGCGAATCTGGGCTTCTTCATGCCCACTACAGTTTCAAAGATACACAAGGGCTGCGACACAGATATTGATAAGCTGCGTACTTTTTGAAATATTACGCGTGCGACTAGAGATAATTTTGGCTGGGTACACTAATATGTTTATGATTGTAAAAGTACGACATCAGCGAAAACTAACGACTACATAATCTGCGAATGGAAGAATGTACATACAATTATTAGACTTACACTCACTCATTTTTAGAGAGAAATACTACTCGCTTGTGAGCCTAAAACAGCACACTTACCGACAGATCGGAATCCCATGACAGCTATTCTTCTCGCTTTTGATTCTGGGGGTGGCATTTTAGGAATTATGAGCTTCGTAAGGTGAGAAAAGGAGGTGAATGATGATCAAAGAAAGTAAATGCCGCACCGGAAACTCCACCAAAAAGTTGTTCTGCGACTCTCACTTAAATGTAGTCTTCTTTCATGACTGTTCCTGTACAATAAAATGTCTTACTCTTAAGAAAATCCAAATTATTACATGCAATTGAAATATTTAATATCAAGTATATGTCTATATATTATTTACTTCAAAAACATTAAAATATATTGCGTGGATATCTATTTTAAAATGAGAAAGTTACGTTCTAATAATATATCATTGCCTTGATAAAGACTAACATTTATTGCGAAATGTTTTTTGGCATCGTACCCACGCCAGTCCCATGCGTGTGAGTTTGTGTATTTTGTTGTTGTTAGCTCGCTCTTGATGCGGAAAAATATATCTGAGACTGAGTCTGCACACTCTCCAACATGCGACACTTCTCCATCTTCATAAGATAACGAGGACTGATAGAGAAAAGTGAGTATGGAAATGTAGGTCTTGTTAATATAATAGTTCAAACTTCAAAGTCTAACCAGTAACTGAACTTTGCCATTGGCAATGGCATTGGCCATTCATTTGGCCATCTTCTTCTTCTTCATTGGCCATTTGGGCCAATGCCAATGAATTGGACATTGCTTGGGGCCGCCTTACTTAGATCGACAAATCTAGCGCTGTCATGGCCTCTTTGACATTATTACTGGCATTTTTCACTGTCGGCTAGAAAGTAGAATGCCGACAGTGAAAAATGCCAGTAATAATGTCTAAGTTGGCCATGAAAGCGCTAGATTTGTCGATCTAGGGCTAGGCCGCCCTGGCCAAGCCCTTGGCTTGGACTTGGGACTCTTTGTAGCAAAATTAGAACAGAAGTCAGACTCAAATAGTCATGATGAAACTGCTACCTGAAAGTAGCATTATTTTAATCAAATTCAAATGCAAACTGTCAAACTTCAAAGGATTCTTCTGATCTTCTTCTTCAAGTTTGAGTACAGAATTGTTGAAACTGTTATAAATATATGAATTATGACTTATTTGATTTATTAACTTCTGCATGTATGTACATTATGATGAGAAAAATAAATATGGATGTATCATTTTTAAAATTTGAATGTGTGTTTTAGAACAGAAATTTTTATGATGTAAAAATGCATCAGCAAATTCTAGTTTAGATCGACAAATCAAATGCAGGAAATCAAAGAGGCCATGAAAATGATAGATTTGTCGGATCTAATTCTATTTCTAGTTGTGTTATAACTTGGTGCCTTGGCTTCTCTTTGTTTCTTTGCTTTGGTCATTAATTAGTGCGAACAAGCGCGAAGTCCTGCGAATAAGCCATCGATATATCTGTTATTTTGGGTTTTAGTGTGAACTGTGAAGATAACCTACATATCGATGAAGTACATGTAAGCCGGAACAAATGTACTGCGAACAAACACGAACAGGATTTCATGTATATATACTGAGAACAAATTTGTTCGCAGTAAATCCCGTTCGTGCTTGTTCGCAATAATTAGTAATTGAGCGTAGCAATTACTAATTTAATACTGCAAACAAGTGCATGCGAATGGGAAATTTTTTCGCAGTAAATAGCTTGTTCGCACTTCTTCGCGCTTGTTCGCAGTACTTCGCGTTTGTTCGCAGTACTTTGCGCTAATTAGTAGGACCCCTTTGCTTTGTTGAATAATATGATAAAATTAATGAAGATTATACAGGTGGTCTTAATATCATTATTCCTGATGAAAAGAGTGGTACCCCTGGTACGAAATGCTCTTTTGCATATTTTATTATTGTTCATCTAATTCGTTTTATAAGCTGTTGTTTTATTAGTCTTTGGTGTCCTTGAATCCTTGAAAGGCTTGATGCTATGATCTGGTACTTTTATACTGTGGCTGGTCAAGTGTATGTGTAGCCTCTAGCTGTAACATGTTTAAACTCCATGTGGTGCCAGACTTTTAAAAAAGCCTTTGTGTGCTGCAATATGTAAGGATTCATCAAAAAATCTCTGTTCCCACCCTAGCAGAACTGAATGTTTTGTAATCGTTTTGCTCAAAATTGAGTAGATGTAGAGTTAACCAGGTCACTAGGTGCTGGGAAGGAAGTTCCAAAGCTTTCTTTAATTATATTGCTAAACCTTTAGAACTTTCACAAGTATGTATCTTGAACTTTTCTTTTACCACTCTTTCAGGTACAATCACTAGAAGGATGGCTTTTGCACAGAGGATGTACAAGACCAGTATCTGTATGCCAGTGGCAGTGTCCGCAGTGAGCAACTGGTATTGCATTCAATTAAGATGCATTGGAGTCCAGAAAGTATGCATGCATCACCACAGTACTGGAGCAAAATCATCTCTACCAGTGCAACAGTGGTCACCTAAACTCTGCAATAACTTCAACTACTTCAAGCAAAATGTCCATCAATCCTCACAAAGGACATATTCACAGCAACCCTGGATACACCCACTTGGGAAGATTGATCGACCAAAGAAGAAGGATCTGAAGGAACCCAAGACATCTGCCCTTGTGCAGCTTGAAGACCTTTCCCCCCGGTCACTGACTTATCTCGAGAGACTGCACGATGCAGAATCATCACCTGAGGTTCTTGAGGTTCTCCTGGAAGGCAGTGGAGATGCAATCACAGAATTCTCAGCAGTGCACTATGGCCGTGCCCTTTGCCGGCTTGCAGATATTCATGCAGAAGCCAAGCAGAATGAGAGTGAAAGGGGATTGGTTCCAATCTCCTCTTCAAGAGCACCTGTGCTCTACGATAAAAGATTCAAGGACATGTGTCAAGTAGTCCTCCAGGAATCACGTCACATGGAACATGCATTGTTCCTGGAGTCGCTAGCAGCTCTGCAGAAGCTGCGAGTGCCCCTGAAGAGCAGCATGATGTACACCTTCCTGGCACAGGCTGAGCATAGACTAAACAGTTTCGGAGGTGCAGAGCTTGCACAGTTCGCAGGTATCCTGGGCAAACTTGACAAGGGTGACCCTAGGGTCGGTGCTCTACTCCATGCAGTTGCGATCCTCACACCCAGGCACATTAGTGACCTGAGGTCTCTGCACCAGGTTCTCCTTCTTGTAAACACCATAGGGACAGATCTGGATGGCTTTGCACGAGGCAAACTGGCGAATATGCTCCTAGCGGTCCTGGCTACCGATGAAGAACGGACTCTGGGTGATATCCTCCAAGCTGTTCTCGCACTCCACAGGATGGACTACAAGCTAGAAATGCTTCTGGAACTGGCCTGTCCAGTTCTTACAGAGAATATTCAAGAGTTGAAGAAACGGGAACTGCACATGCTGGTCTGTGCTCTTGGAAACCTTAGACATGGGGATGAAAGATTCTTCATGGCAGCATCGGAATGCATCCTTGAACAGCTGGATGATTGGGAGGTGACACATTTGATCAATGTTGTGGAATCGTTCAGTTCTGTGCAAATCAAGGCTCCTTTGGTATTTGACTCGATCTTGAAAAGATTGATGGAGAGCAAACAGTGGACTCCTACTATGGACAGTCTTACTACCCTCGTGAGAAGTCTTGCCAAATTAGATCACAGGTAATTGAACATTGTTATAAAAAGGAATTTGTATAGGGCATACATTTTCAATAGTATTAGAATCTTCTTCAGACTTCAGAGGCTAAATTTTAAGGATTCAAATGAACCTGTTAGTTTGCTTTTGACATATCAGAGAAAATGGTTTTGTAATGCACATGGGCTGATAATTTTAAGGTTATTAGCTCTGTTCTTATAACAGAGAAAATTATCCAAATATGTATACAAGTATTGAATGGTAAACCTTTTTTTTATAAATTAATTATCAGGGTTACACAGATTCTTATTTGCAATTGAAATGTGTATGTGATACAATTTGAATTATGGAATCCTCTGCCAAGTAATGATGTTGATTTTTATTTTATTTGAATTTTATATTTTCTTTTATTTTTTCTAACAATAAGGCCTCCATCTAGCTGGAAGTTTGAAGATTTCATCTGTGCCACCATCAGCAAGATTCTACCCGCTCTGTCCCTGCCAACATCGGGTGACTGCCAAAACATTGCCATCTTGGCCAACTGCTTGGCTTCAGCAGACATCTTTCCAGAGGATCTCTTGGACTTTGCTGCCAGCAGGAAGTTTGCAAATGGAGTGATGATGATCAGAGGTAATAAATAGAGTATCAAAGTGGTGTTGTCACAATCTTTTGTTAGTGAATAGTACATTGGAACCTCTTTATAATGAGCTCTGATATAATGAGATACCTGATAGATAGCAGATAAGATTCACAGGGACAAGTTAATTATTTTATTAATTTTAAGCCCTGATAGGACGACATCTGAAACTAGACGCAGTGCACTCAGGGAGTGCATACCTCCGCCAACACTCAAATGTTGATGTTTGCGTGATCTTGACCTTGAAAATGTAATGGTTTCTATTCTACATGAACACAAAGCTTTTACGAAAAATTGGTTGAGATATCTGTGAAATTGTGCGCAGGAGACTGGTAACGAACAAACAAACAAACGGGACCGAAAACATAACCTCCTCCAACATCATTGGCAGAGGTAAAGGAGGTAAATTCAAAGGGCCCAGTCGTGCTCGTTATAATGGGTTTCACAGCCCTGCGATGTGCAAAGTCATGGCCAAATATTTAATATTCTAGACTAGTAGTGTAGCGTAGTGTAGTGTAGAGTAGTGTAGATGTAGGATACGAAAGAAGACTGCAATAGTTCTAAACAAGTTGAATCTGGCTTTGGGTATTTGGATGTAGCTGGACAATTGATTATCTGCTATGTCACAGATGTGTGGCTTGCCTGACATTTATAGAACCGATACCCATGGCAATGAATAGCAGCTCGTCACACTTCGATACTCTGTACCCACTGCAGCAAATGGCACTGCTAGTACAAATGGGGAATGTGGGGTTACTCCTTCCACCTTTATGTGAACTCCTTTCCCCTTTGAACACTATTAGCCCATTTAAGACCGTTTGATTATGGTTTAACGTACAGTCTTTATACAGTCCGACCAAGTATTGTCAGTACCAGCCTGGGCCCCATAACATAAAGATTCATGATTAATTGTACAACCAATTGATTGATCAATCATAAATACAATCAATCAGTCGTGCAATTAATTGTAAATCTTCATGTTACAGGGTGCTAACAAATTTACCTTTTTTTTTGGGGGGGGGGGGGGGGCACAGTCCTGTTTCCTCCTTGACTTTGAATTTCTGACAGAGTGAAGAACAAGAGGTTCCAGTAGGCCACAAATCAATGATCAATACTTCATAGGCCAATCCAATCCAGAGCCCCATGCTATTTGAGTCATCCTACCTTCTAAGAAATAATATGTAATTTTGTATTAATTTTACTATGTTTCACCTACTCTTGAAAAAATCAGTCTCTTGATACAGGTTACCTTGTATAGGTCAAACTGACATAACTCTCTGTTTTCTTCTTTCATTTCAGACGAGAGAGAATACAAGTCTGTCATCAGGGACCTCCAGAGCCTGACAGATCATCTGGAGGGAAAGAAGCATTACGGTACAGAACACACTGTGTTGGCAAACCTCAGAAGGCTGATACCTACTCATGAATGAGTAATACTCCCAAAGTAGGATTTGAAATAATGTACGCGGGCATGGGAGCATTGGCCTGCTGACACAACATAGACAATGAATTTCAGGGTAGCAGATAAGCCAAAGCCTTTGTAGGTAAAGCTACCAGGCTAATCTATGGCTTAGCAGTTAAGGTGTCTGTCTTGTCCATGAGAGGTACCAGATTCGATCCCTGACTCAGCGGAGGAAGGGAGAGAGGAAGACTGGGTCATACCAACGACTTTTTAAATGGTACCTTCTGCCTTCTAGCATTTATAGAATGGAGAAGGGAAAGTTAAATGCACAGAGCTATCAGAGGACTAGCCCCCTTCTCTAGCTTTCACTCCCTATAGTGGCTGGGTTGACTGGGGCGAAATTTACAAAAATTGGACCGAGACTGAACGTAGCCGAGACCGAGACCACTGGTTGAGTCTTGTAATTATTCAATTATTCAACGTCTACACCAAAACAACTACAGAACATTTTGTTAATGTTATCATTTGAAATTTGCAAAGGCTTAGCTGCATGAAATTTAGATTAAAATATTTATATCAATGACACAATATTACCAAGAAGTAATCGTGTATCTATCTTAACCCGTTGAGGACGAATTGATTTTCGTATAACACGCATTCTCCATAGACTCAAGAACGAAATATTTCGGGACCAGTCCTCAACGGGTTAATAGACTGATGTATGATTAGACTTCGTGTGTATTTTGGTGTACATATCTGTTTGTTTACATTTGCATTTTGCAGTGGCTGGTACACTTATCTCCTTAATTTGAAGCTGCATTTTACTGTTGTGGTGGGTTGAGAAAAAGAAGGGCACTATAAAGTCAATTATATACAGTACCGTATTTGCCGGTGTATAAACCGCACCTGTGTATTAACCGCACCCCCAAGTTTAGGTTTTCTTTGAAGGGGGAAAAAAACATTTTCTAAACGATAAAACTGCTGGGAATCTTTGCAACATAATCAAACTATACACACATCCCATGCTTTCCCCTATAACTTTGTCAACTTTTGGTACACAAAACAACACAAGAAACATACTTGTTTCTGATTAGAGCATAATTTATAACAGAAAAGCCTATAAAATAAGTTTCTCTATCTCTGTGTATTAACCGCTTCCCCCTTTTTGCAAGTTCTTCTGTTTTTAAAAATGTGCGGTTAATACACCAGCAACTACGGTATATATTTTGGAGATAATCACGTTTGGTAGCATTGTAGAAACCCAATTTGGCTCTTATTTATCGTTTATAAATACTCCCAAAATAACAGATATTTATTTTTGAAAATTTGGCATAACACCCAACGACATCTGACAACTGCTAAATCTAGCTACGCAGTGAAAAAAATACAGGAGGGCTCAGGGCGAATTTGCCTCCGGAATTCCAAAAAGAGCCCCCCAAAATCATAAAGAGCCCCAGTAAATTTGCCCAGAGTTCAATGCAAAAAAATGCTTACATTGCAGTTTCATGACAGCAAGCTCGAGTATTGTGATTAAATGCATTCCCAAGCTGAAGCATTACCATGGATGTAACTTCATGTATAATACTAATATGATCAAATTGCTAGTTATTTGGGTTGTCCCGATAAAACCCCCCATACCTTTTCATTCCATTTTGGAAATCTAGTACATGCATACATGGATAATATTGTTTGCATATATTTACTAAACCCATTTTGGATTGGTTCCAACTAAGGCTTGTAGGGCCTATGGATAATTCTGGTTAAACCAAAATCAATTTGTCTTCATTGGGTTCACATACTATATTGTATTGTTTATAATATGTATGTTTTGATGCAACAATGTACACTGATCTCGTCAGCACTGTTTGCTGATCGGTTTGAAATTTATACCAATAAATACAAAAATAAATAAATAAATACAATTCCTGTCAAACTTGCATTTATTGAATATTATTCTGGTCTGTTTTTCTTGTCTTCGCATTGTTTTTTTATTGATTTTGTATACAAAGGCCAGAGCTTTTCTCAAGTCTCAATGGATTTTACTACAGTGGAACCTCGTTAAAAAGAGCCTTAATATATAACGAAGCCCTCTTGTTAGGAGGTAATTTTGCTGGTCAATTTTTTGGGGGGTTTTACCCTCATTTAAAGGATAATTTGGTATAGAGGATTTTTTGTTGTGAGGGAATGAAAAACTGAGTGTCAAATTTGAAAGAGCTTACAAAAGAGGTTTTTCAATAGTTGTTTTTTTCAATATTTTGAGCACGGTGGAGGTGGAGGTGCAGGTTTTGGTTATTAAAATTCAGTTTGATCATGTTGACCACAACTCAACTATCCCTTTAACAAGAATCCTGATATATCATGGTCCCAAAGACTTCGTTCTAACGAGGTTCCACTGTATATATGAAAGGTTGATAGGAATTCTCTTCTGTCTCAACTCTCTCTACAACACAATCACATTTTAAGTTTATAAAGGAAGCAACAGTTAACAAATGGAAATTCCACTTATTTGTGTTTTTATTGCCTTTGTGAAGTCGATGACTATCACATAGGCAATTTAATAGCATGTTTATAAATACCATCACATCATGCTTTGCATACAAGTACACAACAGAACTGTGTAACATAGATGTAACAAACAGATTCATTGACATACTGTGCCGTTTGAACTAGTCTCATATGTAGTCAATTGCACACGAAGTTGAAATGCGATACTGCACTCGTTTCGTTTCCTATGCTCTGTTTCAAACATACGTGTAGTAAAGATTAAATGGGTGGAAAAAAGGACAAGGATACTGCGAAAGCAAGTGAATATTAAACATAGTTACCCATTACATCATGTACTACATATCGAAACAATCTGATACAGCAATTCCTTCCAAAGGTTTACTCTCGACATTTATCGCTTTCTAAAATAATGTATTCATAGATAACTGCTTTTCAGTGTTTAGGGACTAGACAACATATTACATTATGCATCAAGTCAAAGATGGCTACCATCAATCAATACGGTACAACAAAACAAATAACCAGGCGCCTGTTTCACCCAAGGTACTAAAATCAATTCTACCTTTCTACATTCAGTTTTGATTGATTTTGACCAATCAGGAGCTGCTATTTCAAGAGATGGAACAAATCTCAGTTTTCGGTGAAACAGGGCCCTAAGAAAGGGTACTCCAAAGTACTATACCATTTGGGCAAGGGAAATGGACACTGTACATGTCTTACAGTCTTACAAATATCACATTCCCACCATTTCTTACATGTACAGGTATATGATTATGTTTCTGAAGAAAAAAACAATTATCTTGTTTACGATGAAGCCTCTAAATGTATTTGTAACTTGATTTTATCAAAGCACTCTATTTCATATCAATATATTTAATTTCATTCTATTTGCTTCTATTTTAATACTTGGGTCTTCAATTTCAGATGAAATACGCCCAACATATTCCCAAAGAGCAAACATTATGCACATCATAATTAACAACCGTATTGCCCAGAGTATGAATGAATATACAATATTACAGTAAAAGTATATCATAGAAAACATCACAATAATATACCACTTAAAAATAAAAGCATGAAGTAATACAAATAAAAACAAGAAGTGAATTAATTAAAATTAAATTTACATTTATGTCGCAGCTATCCTTAGAATTTAGATGACTCTACTTCAGATATCGCCTGCATTTAACATTTCCTGATTTCTATGCTTATGAATGGCAAGTCCTGTTGATAAGCAACTGACAAATTCAATTTGTTTAATGTCTTGCAAACAAATTACAGGACTACAACTAAAGCAGATATGCTCATGTTCCTAAACTGGGGAAGACTAGCTACAGATTGTTTATTGAACAAATCACTTCATGCCTCACAAGACAGAATGGTGATAACCTCATTAATAAGATGGAATAACTTGGCCTGGCCAATAAGCCATGTAATACCATTATTCAAGTTTGAGGTGGGTTAGACTTATTAACAAAGAAAGTGTGCACTTCTGGGTAATTCATGAACGTCATCTACAGAAAATATTATTTCATCACGAGACACTATAGAGTAAAACATTTTACGCCCATTTTCCACATAACTTCATGCAAATTCACAGCTGCAACACAATATCAAGAAGAGAGGAAAAGAACAAACGGATCAAAAGACCAGCATAAGAGATGTACCTACATTGCATCATAACTATTATATTATATTCATTTGGCACACTTAATAAAACCACAGACCATAGAGCCCCTACATTCTGTACACCTTTCAGGAGATATCAAACACTGCAATTGTAGCACATACAAAACCGTAGCATAGTATTTCCATGAATTTACCTCTCCTACCGTTTCAAGATTTGATCCGCCAAATGGATTGATTTACAAAATCACTTTTGACATACATGGACCACCTCAAGCAAGGTGGCTATCTATCCCATTGCTGTGAATTATATATAACCGGTAAACAAAGACAAAGCAACTATTCCCTGCTTATGGTGGGATTTTCATAGCAAGCCCTGTTTAGAAGAGTATATATATCTATGTATATAATAAAACTCTGTAACACCTCCATATTTTTGTGCGGTGAAATGACAAGGATACACAAAATACAGACTCTATTTACGCGTAGATAATGCGCATGGTGTTGGTGAAGCCTGATCCGGCGCGCCAGCCCGTGACCACGATGAGGGGGGTGCCTTCCTGGAAGAACCCCCTACCCTTGCCGATGTCGACGGCGAACTTGACGCGGTTGTCGATGTCCTCCGCCCAGACTTGTTCCTGCTGGGCTTCGGGGTAGAGGAGGGGGAAGCAGCCACGGTACAGATGAAGTATGCGGGCCACGGTGACGTCACGGGTCACGGCCAGGATGGGGGCAAGAGGACGGAAGCGGGAGATTTGGTGGGCAGACCTAGGGCGGGGCGGGGATGAGATGGGAAAGAAAGGGGATTAATCAATCACTTTGAAGATGTATTAGCCATTACTAGAGGAAAATAAAACTTGCCCTTTTTAAAGGGACTTAGTAACATTGTCCAAATCCTCAAAATCCAATTTCCCTTTCGTTAAAGCATTCAGATGTTAAATTATCCACTGGACCTCGAAAAGAGTGTACAAAATGAGTGCAATGAGTTAGTGAATATCACTTTGCATTTTTGCTCATTACTCGGCCATATAACGCCCATTTGACTTGAAATTTTCACACAATACCCTGTGGACATATCAGATAACAACAATATACATTGTACCAACCATTTATCATTTTTTGCAAATGTCAACAAAGTTACTAGATCCCTTTAAGGGGCTGTAAAAAGACAAAAAAGATGCTGACTGAAACGGTCTGGAACCAAGTGGCAAGTTACCGTTTGCACTGCCATATTCGCTTTATCAATCTACAGTCAGTGGAGGCATCAAAGCCAAGTAGTAAAGAGTGTCTGACTGTGGTACATAAATTTGTAGATTCAAGGCTCACTTTGTCTAACTACTGACAACCCCCTCTTCCTCTCAAGCGGTAAATGGCTTCAGGATTAATATGAACTCCGCCTTCCATACGATGAGGATGAGGATACTAGACAGAATGAGAAACCTTCATCTAAGGCTCAAAAACAGCACTGACCCACGGCCAACAAAATTTCATCTATAACGCATTTTTGTTCTAGTCCAAATAATAGTGTTCTTCTTTTTTTGGAGCAATATTATTCTTTTGAGGGGGGGGGGGGGCACCAATACTAGATAAGGCTTGATTTCACTTGCTAAAAGCTACCCACAAGAAGGAGATATGTAATTTTAGCTTCTTTTTAGCGTTACCAATACCACTGCTCATCAATCTCAACACTTACTTTCCAGTCTTGGTGAGGACGATGATGGCACCAGCGAGACACTTGTAGGAGGCTTCTACAGCTGCTATGGCAACGGTGAGTGCAGCGCTGGTGGGCATATCAACTTCTCTGGTCAGCTCCTCAAAGTTCTGCCTGTGGAAGCAGGCTGCCTCCGCTTCACGGGAAATCTAGCAAATAGTTGAAATTTGTTGCATGATTATACAAAAAGTGAGAGAGACAAAGGGCATGCTTATAATTGAAGTGTTTCATATCAATCCAGTTTCAAAGTAGGTATTAGTACGGTTTGTATTGTATAAAAAAAAATTTAAATGCCTTTTCAATGATACCTCCTAATATCCAATTTCATATAAAACTATTTGACCACCTCCACCCGTTGGTGGCTGTCTTAAAGGTGCACCTGTAAAGTGTCAGATATTGCCCAAAATGACATTTGAGACTTCAATCCTGCACCAAAATCATTGCAAGATATGTCCGAATGATGTGTGAAAGTTTCAAAGAACACTGCTTTCCTGGTTAAAAAAGCAACAATTTGCGTCAGCTTTTACAACTAATTACAGTATGACATTTATGAGGTTTATGACCGTTTTATAAACGCTCTTGGCTGAATGATATATATCGTCATACTAAAGGGGCATTTGAAAAAATCTAACCCTATTTTATTCTTCTCTTACCATAAGCCAAACAACACGGTAGAAGAGAAATGTGGAAGCTCAAAGTCATTTTTGTGGAGTTAGACACTTTACAGGTGGACCTTTAATATACAATAAGAAATAGGACTGCATGGGTTAAAATTCATATGGCTTCTCAAAAATAGAAGTCTCACCTTGTGCATGAAGGTGACGGCCGCCACAGGGTACTTGCCCTTGGCCGTCTCTCCCGACAACATCACGCAGTCTGCCCCATCAAGAACTGCGTTGGCCACATCGCTGGTCTCTGCCCTGGTTGGTCGGGGGTTGTGCACCATGCTCTCCAACATCTGATAATAACGACAACAATAACATTATTAAATCAAACATGAACTTCAAATTGAAGCAGAACCTACATGTCAGAATATATGTACTGCGTCGTCGTGTCAAAGGGCATTTCACATAGGTCTGAATCGCCAAAATGTGCATATTTCCTGACTTGCATTTAATCGCAAATTTGCGATTGATCACAACACCCTAAGCCTAAGCAACACCCCCAGAAGGTAGATGCGTAGCCAGAATAGATGAGTTCTTATAAATAACAACATATCTCTTTCTTTTGTCATGTGAAGTAAGACATGTTGTAGCCACCAAATTGTACATATTATACACAATTATTTAAATATGCACACTAATATGACCTGTCATTGTATTTAAAGAGATCTAAAAACTTTGTTGACATGTGCAAGAGATGAATGGTTGATAAAATGTGTATTTTTTGTGATCTTTAATGTTGATAATGTGTTAAAAATTAATGATAAATGAATGATAAGGACGAGTGACATTGGCTAACTCATTGCACTGACTTCTACAGTTATAACTTTCCAGTGGATAATTAAAAATCCCAAAACTTGAATGTAAATATCTTTTTAACAAAAGGGAAATCCGAAAAAAAACAATAACTTGTTCCATGCTTCTATTGGTAATATGAATACAACAAGGTATGAGAGAACCACTAAGAGCTCCAAGTAAGTTTTGAGGATTTGGACAAAGTTACTAGATCCCTTTTACAAGACTACAAGAGGAATTAACAACAAGTCGAGTCACAACGTTTACGAAGGCTGTAGATTACAGCCAAACATTTTGTAGGTTAATATTTTTTATTGTGATCAAAATTTTCAAATGGATATCTTATCTAACAAATGATCAAATCAATCTCTCACCTGGGTGGCGCAGATGACTGGCTTGCCGACCTTGTTGCACCTGCTGATCATCATCTTCTGGGCCAGGAACACCTTCTCTGGGGGGATCTCAATACCCAGGTCGCCACGGGCGACCATAATGCCATCACACGCCTCGAGGATCTCGTCAAATCTAATCAAAAGGAGGAAGTGAATTATGATCAGAGATGGGATATAGAGAGTAACCATTTTTTTTTTAAAGAGTCGGATCAAAATGAGATAGCAGACTGTTAGAGATGGGAGACACAGTTCAGCAACTTAAAGAAGAGAATAATTCAAAGGAATGAACATGCTAATCATCTCTATCTAGACCTCAAGGATCTCATATCTAGAAAGATTGATATAGTTTTGTTAATTGTAATTATAAAATAATAAAGAGCAATTTTAATAAAGCACATAACACATGGCCGATATAGCATGACTCTATGCGTTGATTGATCTTTCAGTTTATTCACCGGTCATATGATCGATTGTACAATCAATTGATTGATAAGTTGTATTATATTAGGTGACTATCAGTATTTTGTAGCAGCAGGTCCCCGAAATATAAAGATATTAAAGATCTATTGACCGATCTCAAACAATTAATTGGCTGATTAGTCTTAGGATTTAACGTGAATCTTTGTTATGTGGCCCAGTGCCCGTTTCATAAAAGGGTCTTATCTCTGTACGTACACAACCTTGGTGGTATAACTTTGACATTTACGGCAACACGTGTTGTATGAAAGCGTCTTTGCTAAATTAGACTTCCAACCTTGTCCTTTGTGATCTGAACAAACCAAACGTATGTCCATGGATCAGTCAGTCACGTGACAGTTACGACGGTCTTTGCCAAGACCCTTTCATGAAACGGGCATATATGATAATTGAGTACTTACTTGTCTACACCCTCCTGGTTCTCAATCTTGGGGATGATCCTGATGTGTGCGCCCTTCTCTCCCAGCACCTGCCTCACTTGGTGAACGTCGGATGCCTTGCGGATGAACGATGCAAACACCATCTCAACCTATCATAAAATCAACATAAATGCATGTTAAACTTATATTTCAACACTTTTTCAAATTATGCATAGCTGTGTGGGAATTGTCAATATGCTGGTGTCAGTGAGATTTGATGTTAGGTATTTAACCGCTATTTTCTTTTTTTTTCATTGCGTTCAATAGATTTTTAAATGGTTATTTATCTATTAAAGGGATCTAGTAACTTTGTTGACATGTGCAAAAAGTGATGATGGGTTGATGCAATGTATATTGTTGTTATCTCATATGTCCACAGGGTATTGTGTGAAAATTTCAAGTCAAATGGACATTGCATGGCCAAGTAATGAGCGAAAATGCAAAGTGATATTCGGGTGATATTCACTAACTCACTGCACTCACTTTGTACACGGAAGAAAAACTCGCCCGGAGTTTTTCTTATCTGAATACTTCAATCATACATATCTTTGTAACGAAAGGGAAATTTGAAAAACCGAAACCGGTCCCATGATTTTATTGTTAATACGAATACAACAAGGTATAAGGGAACCGCTAGAATCAAAATTTTATTTTGAGGATTTGGACAATGTTACTAAGTCCCTTTAATGGTGTAGTTTAGTTGCCCGATCTGGCTAATAAATAATTATTCAAGAAGATGTATTTCTTCTAAAGTCTCATCTAGAAGTACAGGGGCAAGTCCAATTTTATGTTGGGGCAAGTACAATTTGAAAATAAAAAATTGTACTTCCTCAAATACGCCAGTACAGAAAAAAAGTTATGATTATAATTCAGTTGTAATTGTTTTTTTCTCACCCCCATCTCCAGTCCAAACTTGAGATCAGAGATGTCCTTCTCGGACAGAGCGGGAAGATCCACCTCGGCATTGGGCAGGTTGACACCCTTCCTGCTACCCAGCATACCTCCGTTGATGATCAAGCAGTCAAGGAAATCATCACCTAGATATATGAGGAACAAATCAGAAGAATCAGAAGAATTTGAAATTTGCCATCTTGCGAACCCCCTGGTAATACACACTGGCTCAGAGGGAGAAGAGTCTACTCTTGAGCTAGGGGCAGGTTGACACCCTTCCTGCTACCCAGCATGCCTCCGTTGATGATCAAGCAGTCAAGGAAATCATCACCTAGATACCAGAAACAAATCAGAAGAATCAGAAATTTGGCCCTTGAAGAAATGTTGCCATCTTGCAAAACTCCTGTGCACAGTGAGGTAATAATACACACTGGCTCAGAGGGAGAAGAGTCTACTCTTGGGCATTGGCAGGTTGAAATCCTTCCTGCAGCACCTAGACACGAGAAACAAATCAGAAGAATCAGAAATTTGCCATCTTGCGAACGCCCTGGTAATACACACTGGCTCAGAGAGAGAAGAGTCTACTCTTGGGCGTTGGGCAGGTTGACACCCTTCCTGCTACCCAGCATACCTCCGTTGATGATCAAGCAGTCAAGGAAATCATCACCTAGATACCAGAAACAAATCAGAAGAATCAGAAACTTGGCCCTTGAAGAAATGTTGCCATCTTGCAAAAGGGAGAAGAGTCTACTCTTGGGCATTGGGCACGTCATCACCCTTCCTACATGTACTACCCAGCATACCTCCGTTGATGATCTTGCACTGGATACGAAAAAAAAATGTCTAGAAGCTCGTTATAAGTAGTTCAGATTTATAAGTCAGATGCACAGTGCCTGCCATATTGCTAACACCATACGCACGGTGCGTACTACATACTGCATCAGTGTTATGCAATACAACAACCAGGTTTTACCCCAATCTGGCCACACAGCTGCATCCCTTAGTTGATGATCTTGCAGAGGAAAACTGACTGAATCGTTTTGTTTTCGTACTCTTGAGTTGCAACCACAGTGCATACCAAACCAACAACAATAATAAGCAACAGGTTCAGAAGTAGCTGATTATGAACTGGTATTCGGTACAAAATATTACCACATATATATTGAAAATGGTTTATCGCATAAATCTGTTGCGCAGGGCTCTAAATTAGCACAGGGCCACCAATAATTAGCTTCAGGCCATCAAAATTTCAGAATGCTAAATTATACTATCCCAAAATGGGCAATCAAATTATAACCAAATAAATCAGGGAATAATTTTCCTCCTCAAATTTGATTAGCAATTTCAGCCGATGGATAAATATTTCAAATGAAATTCTGTACACTTCTATGGAAGAAAACTGCTACACAAAAGATATTTTGTATAGCAGTCATGCAAAAATGCATAGCAAATTGAGATGCGATACCAGGAAAATTATTCCCTGTAAATAATGTTTTCCTTTGTTTGTGGCCTCCAGATTGAGGTTTCAGGCCACTCAAATTAGAAAATATTAATTCTTACTCGCCCAACTTGGCCCCAAGGAATAGGGATTAATTTCTAGCATCAATGGTATATCACATAAATCATGTGATATGCCCTTACCAATTTTCTGAACCTCAAGGGCAATGAGACCGTCGTCGACGAAGATGGTGCTTCCAGCGCTCAGGACCTTGGTCATGTTCATGTAGTCCACGTAGATCTTCTCTGCAGTGCCAATCTCGTAGTCGGCCTTGTTCAGACTGAGACGGATCGTCTTACCCTGCTCCAATCGGATTTCAGCAGAGCCACCCTAAATAGCAAAGACGAAAGAGAGAGGTCAAAGAGGGGCCACAGCTTACGATCAAAGCAGAACCTTATCAGAGGAGAAATGACCAACAACACAAACTGTGTGTCTACACTTTAGATACTTTAGATAATATGATCAATGGTAGTACTATTCCATCTACTTAGTCCTTAAAGATATTATGAATTTTCCACCACAGGCTGATAATAACATTCTCCAACTGGTTCACCAAATTAGACAAAGTGTTTTTTCCTCTGTAGCTACTTAATTCTAGATTCTGTAGCCACCAACAATTGGTAAAGTTAATTTTGGCCAACAGGATACAGGATTAATTTCTTTGACACTGATACTCATTAATTAGAAGGAACTTACTCCTAGGCCTCCTAAACAAATCGTACATATCTACATACTTGTTTTTTTTTTTTTTTTCTTGTATTTTTGTTATCTGTGGATACCAAATTCTAGATTCTGGCCACCAAAATGAGGCAAGTTTATGTTTGCCAACAGGAAAAAAGGATTAATTTCTTTTGGCATTGTTAATGAAAGGGAAGGAACTTACTCCTTCCAGGAGTCCTGTGCGGATCTCGGGTCCCTTGGTGTCCAGGGCGATGGCGATGCAGGGAGACTTGGAGAATCGCTTCTCGGCCTCACGCACATTCTGGATTGTTGCCTCATGGAACTACGAGAAGAAACAAACATACAAAGTGTACAATGTAAAGCGTTTAGAGATAATAGGTGCAATATCAATCAAAACATTAATAGTATTTTCATTAGAGACAAACAATTAAGAAATAAATTATTATCCAAATATGAAATACAAAAGGAAAAAAGGGATGGTAACAGAGATGATTGGGGGGGGGGGAAGAGTTTTTCTTCACTTAAAATTTTAAAAAGGCAAATAAAACTTAGTGAATTTATCATGGGAAGCTGGTGATGATCCTAAAAATGAAGAAAGTCAAAACCTTCTAAAGTTCATTGCATCTTCCGCATGCAACGTGGAAAAGAGAAAGCATGAAAAAGACAAATTTAACAAAGTTTTTTGAATTACAGGGATTGTACAGCTCTATTGCATTTGTGTATATCAGCAACATTGCAACATTGGCACTCAAGAAGTTACAATGTTTTCTTGTTAAACTTAGAAAGCCTAAAATGGAGACTGAACAAATAGAGCTTTTCTTACCTCGTGCGATCCATGGGAGAAGTTCATGCGACAAATATTCATCCCACTCTTCATCATCTCAAACAAGGTGTCAACACTGCGAGATGCAGGTCCTGTGGGAATAAAAGAAATTACAACAATATTTACCCTGGTCAAAAAAGTGTCAATATTCTAATCACCTTCAATACAAACAATTCTAGAAATTAATTTGTTTTTCCTGGTGGCCAGGTTGGGAAAGTTGAATATAGACAAGTCAAATGTTGTATTCCAGAGGCCAGAAATGCATGGCCTAGGGTTAGAAAAGTCGGCGAAGTTTGGGTAAATTTGAAATTAACCAAATTTGGGTGGCAAGCCCGACAGTGTAAATTTTGAGGCATGAATAGCAAATTGTATTATTAGCATTATTTGGTTGAATAATGTTTTATTTTGGAATAACATGTTGCCTTAAGACCCCAGCCCTACATGTAGATATATTGTGCACTGTGGATTTTAATTGAATGATTCATCTGGCAACATATACTTATTAATTAATCCAGGGTCAAATAAAAAAATAAGATACTTGTGTTATTCTTTTATTTTTATTCTTGAATTCAGCCTAGGTTATTTTTATGACTTGTTTAATTTATAGTTTTAACTTGATTCCTAGCTCCATACAACCAAATTTACAAAACAAATTTGTTGACATCATGCAAAATGTACCAAAATTCACATTGATGAACCACACCTCTTTTCAACATTAGTTCAGCATAAAGTATACATGTATCAAACCCTAACATATTTACAATGCACGATTATCCTCTTTAATTACAGATCTATATCTTCTCCCCAGTCCATTCATGTTGTCATGGTTACATGTGAACAAACAGGAAATGATATGCATCACCCCGAGGTTCATTTCATGAATATGCCACATCAACTCGCTGAAACCTGAGCCCTGCTGAATACTTAAGTGGCAAATAACACTTTATTTTAAGAACTTAAAGAACTTCATTTGAACTGGATTTCACACTTCATCCATTCATGAATCATTCATGAAAAAATGACATTCAGAATGTCATTTTTTTCTTCTTCAGGACTGCTGCCAAATGCCACTGCACATCTTTAAAAAAAATTGTTTCCCTAGTCTGAAGACCAACTCTTGGAACTTTCGAATCTGCTCTTTTTCAGATAGTTACGATCTATGATCTACACAAAGAACACCCAGTCCCTTGCAGACAAAAAGGATATAAAAATCTTGTTTAGGGGGGGGGGGGGGGGGGGGAATAGCTACAAGCCCCATCCCCCCCCCCCCCCCCCTCGCCCCCACCACGTACAGTACATGTATGTTTTGGTTTTTGAATTATTAATTCCCTTCAATTATAGATAGAACTGACTGCATACATAATTGTTTGTGGTCTGGCATACATTTTGTGCGCCCCTGGGCCCCTAGGGGCTGGCTACTGCTCATGTTGAGGCCTGGGCCCCGTTGCAGAAAGAGATACAAGTTTCAATTAATTGTGAGTCAGATCATGTGTTCTAAATGCGCAAATCTGATTGGTTGAAACATGCAAAGTTTCTGACATACAATCAATTTAACTTACAATCGATTGTATCTCTTTCTGCAACAGGACCCTGGAATGATGCATAATAAACAGACTAATATCAGTGTCCTTGACCGAGTTCACCATGTAAGACTGTCTTATCATAACTATAACAATCATCAACGTGCAGGTGTTGAAGAAATCAACAACTTAAAGGGGAAGTGACCCTGCATCCTTTGCTATATATTTTATAGAAAAAGTTAGAAAAAAGTTCTTGACACAATAAAATGGAATGGACTTTTATTTCCAATGCCATGTCATGTTTTTATTGGCCATTGAACAAGCAAAAATTTCTGTCTTTGTTAGGTATATTTTTTTTAGAAAACAAATTATCTTCTGATTTCTGAACATGCTGAAACACACCTCATATCTCCAAAACCAAATACATGTAGGTACTCACCAATATTTTTGTATCAACTTTATAATGACTAAGTTCAGCTGACTAAGTTGATGTTAATTATGCAATTGTCTTTTACATGTATGTTAAATACTAATATGTACCACTAAATGCAAATATGAGGCGAGTTCCCCTGTAAAAGTAATCAATGATTTCTTTCATTATTTATGACAGGAGAAGCATGACATTGACGGGGCGGGAGGCGATGTGCAGTTTGCTGCAGTTTAGATATTTAACCTTTTACATTGTATCTTGCTGTAGCCAAGTAATGCTAATTCCTACACAAATGTTTATTCTTCATTTAAATGAATATAATTTAGCTAAATTAAAGGGGACCACCAGGCAAAGAACAACACATTATTATATGTTTTGGTACCGTTTTGTGATATCAAATAGATACCCAACATTTTGCAAAGGGTTGTGTAATTCATAAACAAAGCAATTAATTTCCACCACTTACGGAACCACTGCTATTTCCTGGTTCCATACAGGCCAACCATTTGCTATTCACGCGTACGTTTGTAAACAATAGATTCCCGGGCGATTCGTTCGCTCTGCACACATTGCAATTCACCGCACCCATCGCAGTCTTCGCAATTCAGACCGCATGAACGCATGCTTTAGAATGGTGATGTGTTTCCAATCATATTTTTTCCTTTCTGGAAACATATTTTTATGAACTTGTTGATGGAATGGAATACTAAAGATGTTACCTTTCTTTAATAAGAATATTATTTTTGGGTGGTGGTACCCTTTAAGTCATTTGAGATGCTAAAAACTAACTTACCGATAGTGCAGATGATACCAGAGTTGCGTACATTGCCGGGGCGGGAGGCAATGTGTAGTTTGCTGCAGTGGTCCAGGTAGGTGTTGGCACTCACTACCTTGTACTGGGCCAGCTGAAAGTAATGCTCGCTGTCGTGGTTAGCATCATCGGTGTGGGGACGCTTGGCGGCTGCCATGGCTATCTGAGATGCTGATGATTACCTGGAAAAATAAATAAGAACAATATAATAATATCTTTTAAAGGAGAACAATAACAAAACGTACAACAAAAACATTAACATTGTAGGAATTTTTTTATCATTATCAAGAATTGACTTCACAGAATCAGTTTTAGTTCATTATACTATTTCAATCAATTAATGTTATTCTTATTGTCAACAATTTGTTTGATTCATTATTTACACTTTTGTTTAAAGCTCTTATGCATCAAAAAATCACAAGCTGTAAATATGCTAGTAAATTGAATGTTCCCCCTTTGATTGATAACTTGAACTGACTGGAGTCTGGACTTCATGTATGTTTTTTGCTTTTGTCTTGCTCAGTTTTGAATGGGAGGTACAAGCACACACATACGGCCAGCAGATAACAGTTAAAAAAATCCCTGGGGATAATATGATCCATCATGGATGCACATTTCATACATGTACACAAATAAATTTAGATCACTGTGTGACTGTTTGGATGGATGCTATTACAGAGTATCACACAACCATAATTATTTGCTCAGACATACCGTAGGTACTAGTAGACGGACAAGAGATACCAGGTTTAGACATTATTTATAATACACACTGTGGTGATGTAGCAGTGTGACCTTTGAAACATTCTCAGACTGATGCATACTTGCGTGTTACACAAAGTATTATAGATCAGATCACCCTCATTCACCGGCATCACGAACTCACTTAATTAATGTGTACATGTACGAGTACTTGCAGACATACTACATGTACATAATTGCACGTTCAAGAACAGTCCATTTCAATATAACACTGCATGTCAGTGAAAGGAATACACAGGGCTCTGGGCTACATGTACTCCAAAATACCAATAGGAGGCCTCATACATGTACATCATTACAAAAAGAGCCCTAATGCATTGTATACCCATTGAATTGGATGCAATTGTTACTCAAATTTGAATGCAGGCGGACTTGAAAAGAAACACCAAAAATAAAATTGTATTTGATTGCCCGGTATTAACACATGTACATGTACATGTACAATTTACCATACAAGTAATACAATGTAAGGATTCAATAACATTAAACAAAACAAAACAAAACAATTTAGATGTTTTTTTTTCCACATGAAGAGATATCCGGTCTAGTGGAGCAACAATGCTGGTACATTGGAAAATTTATGTTTCATTACATGTGTAAGACACTACATCCTGTAATTATATACAGTACCTCTAATATAAATTTAAAAAGAAGAGTAATAAACTTAATAAAGAATGCAATTATAAAGCAAAAGAAAATTATCTCATGTCAGACATGTGAATTTGTAAACTACAATGTAAATGCATCACAGTGTGATAATTTCAGGCAGCCTTGTACTTTGGCCAACAATCATAAAAAGATAACAAACTTTGGATTTATAACAAGCTTAGCTTTCCATTTACAAATGAGTCAACAAGAAGTTTGATTAGAATTATTGTGTAATTCATTAACAGTGCAGATTGAAATGTTCATGAATAATAAACAAAAAGATAAAAGCTTGAAATAGAATGCAATCTAAAATCAAACCAGATAATGATTTTGCTGTCAAGATAAGATAGTGTCTTCATTTTAGTGTACAGAGGTCAAGCTGTTTCTTCTTCAGAAAAGCACTTGAAACAATTGACATGCTTAGGAAAAGGGAAGGGATGCACAAATACCTTAACAATTAAACATACCGTATGATTGATATGATTGACACCTTTACACTTTTTTTTATTAAAGAACAAATGGCTTGGTAACAAAATTCATGCAATTGAAAGCAAGTTCTTTGAAGTCTTTGTAAACTCCATGATCAAACAAACACAGCAAAACACAGCTGACTTACCTGATAAAAAAACAATCTGAGGCAGATCTGTAACAACTCACTACTCTCTAATCCCAATGTTCAGAGTCACACTGTCACTGTGCCTCAGATTGCAGAACGGGCCTTGCAAGCCTTACCACATTACCTGGCAATTCGCACGTAAGTGTATCAGTGGCCTGGTCTAGAACCCTGCCCCAGGGGCATATCAATGGTCATCACAAGAAGGGGGCAAATTACTAGGGGGGAGGGGGCAAAGTTTCTCATGAGAGAGGCGGTAGCCAGTACCAAAATGTGTTAAAAGGCATGATTAATTTCTTCTTTTGGGGGGGGCCCACAAGGGGCAAGAAGGGGGACAACGAATGCAAGACCCAGAAATGCCCCCTTTGCTCTTGAACCCCCCCCCCCCCCAAACCCGGCTAAACTGCTGCCCTGCCCAATTGTTGCCGTGCATGCACACACATGCATCATAGCAAAGCAGACGGAGGGGGCGAGTGACCCATGACATTCTAGGGACTGATGACATTTTAATGGTGACTACGTGTGATGCATGCCTGGATGCCAAGGCAGGTCAACAATCAACATTCAATATTATATTAAGAATTCATTGAGGAATGATCCGCTTGGAAAGTGTACACACAAAAGCTTCTCACTAATTCTACATCACAGGTTCATATGGAGGGTATTTCAGGACTAGGACCAGGGTACATGTAGGAAATACACGGGGGCTGAGGGCGACTTTGCCCCCTAATTTTCAAAATAGCCCCCTGAAATGAGTAGGTATCTCCTAAAATTAACATCTATAGGGTATCATGTGAAATATTTTGTGATATCTATTGAATTGAAAAAGTAGCCCCCTAAAATACTAAATTAATTATTTCCTTGACTGTCTAGGACATACACACAGTACATTGATGGCAAACATTTCAACAAAGATTCAAGTTGACCAAAATAACAAACTTTGCAACATAACCTGTACATTCTCAATATTAAGAATCCAATCCATTAAAGACAGTATACACAGAGAAGCATCTCACTCTTTCCACATCACAGGTTCATACGGAGGGCAGATGCATCTTGAGGACTTGGGCTGCATTGATGACATACACATTTCAATAAAGATTTATTTATAACCCAAACAATAAACATTGTAACAAAATGATAAACTATACATTTCAACTATAGGTGCTTTATTTGCAAGAGAAGCTCATAGTACTTGTCAGGGAAGAAGTGGGTGTCGTTCAAATCGTGCACCCTGATTGGCTGTGTAGAGTGGGTGTGGTAGACAAGTGCTGTGAGGTGCACCGTGCAACTTCACACATTGAGATCGAGAATGCTGCATATTTACATATTTTAGATTAAATTATGCATAGCTGTGGAATACTTCAAAATGGTCAACATGTTATATACATTTTCATACATTTTTGGACATATTCATTGAACATGTCATTCCTAACGCTAATATAGTGTAAAGCTATACTTTTGCATCTAGGGACTTTTTTTGTCCGACAGGAAACATGACAAAAATCGTACCAGAATTTATTTCTTACCTAAATTTGTACACGACTCAGAAATAATGATCATTATCTTCATAATCCAGGGTCGATTTAGTTTGGATGGACAAAAAATTTGGAAATATCTGGACTTTTTTTAGCCACAGCTGTGTGATAATCCAGTCCAAAATGGCAGAAATACACTGTATGTAGTAACAGTGCAAGTGCGCTACCGCACTTGCACTGTTAGTACTACATGCAATGTATATCGGCCATTTCAGATTCTATCGCACAGCTGTCGCTAAAAAAGTGCTGATATTTCCGAATCTGTTGCCCATCCGAACTAAATCGACCCTGGATTATGATATGATAATGATCTATTATTTTGTGTAAAAGTTTAGGTAAAAAATAAATTCTTGTACGATTTCTGTCATGTTTTCGGTCGGAAAAAAAATAGTCCCTATGCAAATGTATAGCTTTGCTCTATGACTATAGCGTTAGGAATGACATGTTCAATGTCCAAAAATGTATGAAAATGCGTCTTCCTATTAAACATTTTCTTTAGCTAGTACTTAGTAGCGATGCGTCCTAAAACACAGCTTTCAAATGTTGAACGCAACAGTGTACGAATAGCCAGTATGCTTATCTCCAGTATATTGCGTGTAAATGGTCATGATTGGTCTAACTCAAGTGAATGCTACCGCGGAGCGGTAGCGTTCAAGGTCGGGCTCATAGTGCCCCCGAATTTATGCGCTAATGTGCACAATAAGTGTGCTTAAAATTATAGATATGATACGGTACTTACCACCGTGTAGATGATACATATGTTATGCAACTATGGGGTGGATCAGAATGATGATTTTTCGCTCCATTCCGCATCAAAATGAGTGATTTATGCACATCATCGACTTCTATCTGTGTTGTATCGCGACTTCTGAACGATCGATTACCGTACGACCACTAAACGCGCGAGTCAGATCTGCCATCTATTCGGCGGGCGCGGTACATGTACATGAATGGAGACCGTACCCGCGCGTTCGCCTGATCATCGCTCGTTCCTAAGTCGCGATACAACACAGATAGAAGTCGAGGAGGTGCATAAATCACTCATTTTGATGCGGAATGGAGCGAAAAATCATCATTCTGATCCACCCCATAGTTGCATAACATATGTATCACACAACACCACATTGTAATGCTGCGCTATACGGGAACAATGTGGGACAGTACAAAAAAAGTTTGTCAAAATTTCACACAAAATTCTTATCTTAAATTCAACAAAATCAATCATGACTGGCCCTAAAAATGATACAAGTGTTATATGAACTTACCAAAATGGTCCAAATTATTCTTCAAATGTCGAAAAAAATGGAAAATCTGCAGTTTTGGAAAATAAAAAGACTGAGAAAATCTCAGTCGTGATCCCTCTCGAAAGTGTTGCTGCTATCTGGATGACTGTCATGTATTTCCCGCAAGCTTCCCACACCACACGTGTTACCGTATCCGAATTCTGACACGGCGTATCCGAATTCTGATACGGCGTATCCGAAATCGGATACGGCGGGCATGCTTGCAGATCGCGAGTTGGCTTGTTTTGGACAATAATAAGCGGCCTCCGCATGTTGCGGGCGGGCTTTCTTTGTTTACGATGGGACATCGAGCAGGAAGAGAAAGAAATGGAACTTATATGACGATTTTTGTAAGTATGACTTATCATTTTGAAAATGAAATTTTGTACAATAAATCATAAAATCAGCTTCAATCTAGGTATGCAATTTTTTACTTTAGATATGCTGTTCTTTTCTCTCTGTTTGAAGTTCAAATTGTGTCCCGTAGATTTTTACCACTGTGAGCAGTAAATGGTCCTATCAGGACCATTTACAATACATTGTAGATGTGATATGTATCATCTACACGGTGGTAAGTACTGTATCATATCTATAATTTTAAGCACACTTATTGTGCACATTAGCGCATAAATTCGGGGGCACTATGAGCCCGACCTTGAACGCTACCGCTCCGTTCACTTGAGTTATGATTGGTCCAGCTGACAGGACCATGTATGTACTTTAGTTTAGATTTGATCTAGCCTAACCAGGCTCTGTCGTAGACAGAGTCTGGCATATTGAAGTGACTGTTAGGTGTATCGGTCGTAACAATTATTGGTAAAAATAGTATATAAGATACTATACAATTTATATCTGGTTTTATACTTACGACGGATGTTATCCATGGACATCAATGGTCCACTGTCTTGATACATGAGGCTCCATTCGGTGTATTAATTCACAAAATTAGGTTTTTATCGTCCAGATTGTGGTAAGAAGCAAAAATTCCAAAATGGTATCCGAATTTGTGTCCACAGTGCGCATGCGTGAGGTCGCAGGTCAAACTTTGGCGTACGAGCCAAGATGTACTCAATGTTAACCTAACCGCCTGGCATATACATCGCTCGAAATCTTGCAGGAACATGTTTGTAGATGGGCGATGAGGTGTTTTATCCTCTTTAAGCAGATTTTTTTAAAATTTTGTTTACTTGTACTGCACCCTAAAATACCTATGTACGACGGCGCTACACAAAATTGCTATAAAAACAATGATAACCTACCTCAAATTGATTATTTATGTCGATTGTCCTTGTTAGAATCCCGCTGTGCGATGCCGACGGATCGAAAAAAAAAGCCGGATTCTAACAAGGACGATCGACATAAATAATCAATTTGAGGTAAGTTATCATTCTTTTTATAGCAATTTTGTGTAGCGCCGTCGTACATAGGTATTTTAGGGTGCAGTACAAGTAAACAAAATTTAAAAAAAATCTGCTTAAAGAGGATAAAACACCTCATCGCCCATCTACAAACATGTTCCTGCAAGATTTCGAGCGATGTATATGCCAGGCGGTTAGGTTAACATTGAGTACAGTGGCCTGGCTTATATGTATTAGTCAACCGATCGCCACTTACGCGCGGAACCGGAATAAAACCTCGCCTATATATCCCAGCATGCATTGCCGATGACTTTGGAGGTGACAGGACAATTTCGAATATTTGTGCGAAGCCGTTTGGGATTAATCATCAATTTGAGGTAAGTTATTATTCTTTTCATATAATTTATATGTAGCGCGCAGATAAAACGCACTTTTGTGCTCTAGAAAAGGTTAACCAAATACAAAAAAATTATAATTAAAGGTGATAAAAACACCTCATCGCAAAAACGCTACACCATTTCGATCGTCAGTAATTCACAGCTCTGTGCTACGCACAGAGCTGATCATAGTTAGATTTGATCATGCCTGCATCACCATCACTCAGATTCAATAGTCAAAGTCTCAAAGTCAAACCCAGCACAGGCATTTTCTACCAAAGCGTGCCCACGATATCACAATCACATGCATGACAAAAAGAATAGATTCCCATCATTCTCTACTGAGTAATACTTATTACTCAACTAATGAAGTACGTCGACTAAATCAAAATTAATAATAATATTATATTATTATTAATAATAAAAGGCGCTGGCATGCATGTAATGTGCAATTGGATGCAATATTTCTTCTTCTTCTTCTTGTATAGTCTAGTCTACTAGTCCAGTTCAAACTAGTTGAAGATTCTTGCAAACTTTTGAATTTTGTGTGCGTAACCGGCCGCGACTGAAATCTTCATTCTTGTTGAGCACTCGTTCTGATCTTTTTAGTTTTGTCATGCATGCACAAGCTGTGGGCACGCTTTAAAAGAGAACCTCCAACTACACATTACCAGTTCACAACATTGAGTCAGTCAGTAAAGTTATTATTCTCAGTCATTGCCATTGCCATTGGCATTGCATTGCCATTGCATTTGCTTGGCATGCCATCATTGGCATTGCACTGCCACTGGCAACTGCAGCTGCACGGTCTGCACACATGCAAAACATGCATGCCGGTGTATGATGCGATGATTTCTAACTCTCAACTTCAAGCTCCTTTTAAATCCTCTCAAACATGGAAAGTAAAACACGGAAAGCTTACCTAGATGGCTTGAAATGAAGACAAATTATGATTTAGGTGGCTCTAGCTAAATGGGTAGATTTTCCACTCGTAGAACTTCCACAGCAGGTTAATTTTGAAGCCAGAGTTCGCACAACAATCACAGCTGGGGCAGGCAGAATTAGAAACAACAGCGAATAAACCGGTTTTACGTTTCGGACGTATGGCAAGCCGTTTTAACATTTATTCCTATTTCTTGATATCAAGAATTCAATTCTTGAGATCAAGAATTAAATTCTTCTTCTTCTTCTTCTTCTTCTTCTTGATACTGCAAACAAAACTGCGCATGATGTGGATATACAGTTGCAGGCACTCTTGAATTCTTGATATCACGAATTCATTTCTTGATATCAAGAAATCGAATTCTTGATATCAAGAAATAATTTTCTGTTGTTAACCAATGGTAATTCTTGATAATTTATCAAGAATTCAATTCTTGTAATGTTTTGATATCAAGAATTCAATTCTTGATATCAAGAATTACCACGTTTTTCTTGATATCAAGAATTCGATTTCTTGATATCAAGAATTCTTTTCTTGATAATTATCAAGAAATGAATTCTTGATATCAAGAAATGAATTCTTGATATGCACGAATTGAATTCTTGATATCAAGAATTGAATTCTTGATATCAAGAAATGATTTCCTTTTGTTAACAAATGGCAATTCTTGATATCAAGAAATGATTTCCTTTTGTTAACAAATGGCAATTCTTGATATCAAGAAATGATTTCCTTTTGTTAACAAATGGCAATTCTTGATATCAAGAATAGAATTCTTGATATCAAGAATCGAATTCTTGATATCAAGAAATGCATTCTTGATATCAAGAAATGCATTCTTGATTATCAAGAATTGAATTCTTGATATCAAGAAATCGATTTCTTGATATCAATAATTCGATTTCTTGATATCAAGAATTCATTTCTTGATAATTATCAAGAAATGAATTCTTGATAAAGAAATGCATTCTTGATTATCAAGAATTGAATTCTTGATATCAAGAAACAGGAATAAATGTTAAAACGGCTTGCCATACGGACGCGACGCCGACGAGACACGATTCGATCAGTTTCGCGGCCGAAGTACAGCCGAGGACGCCCCGAAGCCAGTCGCTCGCGATCGTTGCACGTGCCCGAACATCGCACGACCGCGCGCGGTATGTCACTGCGTGCATGCTCGAGGTGCGTGCAGAGCTAAGAAGCGTGGGCCGTACCGTACCAGCACCGTGTACATACAGCTGATCGACCCAAAATTAAAATAAGCTGACCCGACCCCTCGATATTGCGGATGTAAGGGGGCGAGAGCTCGATCATGACCCAGGACCAGCTCTAATTCCACTGATCTCTAAATGTAATAATTATGTGTTACGGTTGAATTGAGTTTGGGATGTATGTATGTTCTTTTGGTTATTATACTAATCCAATGCCGAACCGAAAGTATACAAGAATTTCTTCTTCCCGCGGACAGTCCTGTCTTGGGCTCTTCCAACAAATGCATTAGGCAACTCGCTGGCTGCCTTGTTCAGCTCAGGAGAGAATTTCCCACCCTCGGCGATCATGGCCGAGAGCAAACATTATTTGTTTATTGTTTTGTTCTTGTTTGTTTTGTGTTGTATTGTCTTGTTTTGTTTTTTTCGTTCCTCGGCATTATATCCGGACTTTTGGATCCTGCTGAGTATCGACTTAGAAGTTGAAGTTTGAAGTTTGAAGTTTATTAACAACAAAATGTATGTAAGGAATGCAAGGTAAAACAATAAAATACAAACTGTACATAATGTACAAAACAATGAATTACTGCAAAAGCTTAATTAATGCTTACATAAAACACATTTATACAAAAGTAGAAGTAGCATAATGGATATCGATGTTCAATGTTCAATGTTTTATTTCTCATGTCACCCTATCGAAGGGTATTTGAAGAAAATCACATTTAGCACAATATAACAAATATAATTATACAGATCTATATACACATATTCAAAACATATATATCACAACATTGATATACAATATAAGAAAACTAAAATGTAACGTAAAACAAACAGGGAGTAAGTTCATTGCAAATTTAAAATCGATCAAAAATATTAACTTTCGAAAATGTGAAGAACATTGAGATGATGAACTCGGTCGTGTAAAATTTAATTTCCCTATACCTATATATATAAGTAAAACCTATACTAACATGTGATATTACATTAGGAGTGAAACCGCTATACAATGATGACCAAAAAAACAGTGATACCAACAAGTTAGCAGGAAACTATTGATGATATACTGTAATCTAAAGTAAGTTTGTAAAAATGTACTATTCCAGAATCAGTATACAGTGTACTTAACTTTCATAATTATGGGGGCTAAATAATCATTATAATATGATGTGAAGACGGTAATTAGCAAACAAAAACAATAAAACAAAAAATAAAACGCAATCGCGACGTAAATAATGATAATAATAAACAAGTAAAAGAAAGAAAACAATGTCAATCGGAAGCTTATGAATTGACCAAGGTATAATGCTACTATCAAGAAAATGCACAATAGAATGATATTAAAATATCAATGCAGTAGAGAAAAAAAAAGAGAAACAAATATTTACATACAACAGTATACAACAAAGGCACATGTACTTGTTCAGATGATGCAGTAAAAGTGTGCATCAACATAAATATACAAAAATAATTACTGTATACTTTCCAAATTACCACGATTCGTCAATTTGAAAGATAATCATATACATACTACAAATCAGCGTTGTGGCTGCAGACCGTAACTATTTATTGTAGAGTGCCATTATACACAACACAATTTTGATATACATTTGCTAATTCCCTATGATTAACATTATTAAATAACTGGCTCATTTTCATTACATTCGGTCTCACTCTATATAGTATGACTTTATAAATGTCTTTCTTTCATTATCTAATACTGGACATTCAAAGAGATAATGAAATTCATCCCCTAATTTATTATTGTTATACAAAGCTCGCATATAGGTATGCGATCCTTTCTTTCGATTCCATAATTTTCCAGTTACTACAGGCAATCTGTGATTTCCACATCAGAGTTAATAGCGCCACTGATTCCATTACCATGGTTAATGTCGCTGGTCCGTAATCGAGCCCCTAGGCCATGGCGAAGGACATTTTTAGAGAAAATAGCGAAATATTATTCGCGAAGTTGTGAAAAACTTTGGGAAATTTGTGGGCATTTTCGCGAAATTTTCGCCCGCGTAGCTAGATCTGACTTTCTGCATGTTTTTGTTTGCAAATTGCCTGTTGCCAATTGTTGGCGATTATCATATCTCAGATCTCCAAGTTTGTCTAAGTATCTCTAATATAAATATTGCCAAATAACAATACTGGGAAATGCCCCACTCACCAAAAATGAAGAAAAAATTACGATTGGACCACCTATGATGTGAAATTATTTCAAAGATTTTGACAATCACTGTTTTGAAATTGTCTATTGATTTTGAACAATAAAATTGTTGAAATAGAAACAACAAAAAAATCATTGATTCAATTCAACCGCATCACGTTGTATGCAAAAGCTATATGCAAGCCCCATGCCCGCCCCATTGCAAGCTCACGTCCGCACGGCATGTGGGCTTGACAACCGTATAGCCACCAATAAAGTACCCGCCTTGCGGAAGGGGCGAACCAGGGAAATGGAGTTACGGACCGGTGATAGGCCCAATCTCAGCGGCGTGTTGGCGCATTGCATGAAATTTGAAATATGAAAGCGCTGTTACATAATCGATGAAAGTGCAATGAAATGATACTGTAGACGGTATAGTAGTATAAAGTATCCAATATATATTCACCACGATCAGTTGAGATTTTTTTGGGGGGGGGGGGGGGGGGGGGGGGGGGGGGGGGGGGGGGTGGGGGCCGGGGGGATTTGAGACACAGCATGAGTCCAATAAGCGCTTGAGATAATCATATTGCCCGAATTCTCACTTGTGGCTCAACTTGTGCCTGCGGCCTAAAAGACAAAGACTACCGGTAACACTTTGCACCAGCAGACTTATTGCCTCGTAACTATGGTCCCCGGAGATATTCTAATTGTTTCCTTTCATTATCAATGCAATCCCTTGAGAGCTGCTTATAAGCATCAGGACAATGGGCCCTTTGAAATTAAGTTATATATATATATAGGTTTTCCAGGTCAAATGTCCGTCGAGTGAAGGAAAGTGTCACATAGGTAATTTAAATGTCCATGTATATTTTTAAATGTCCACATTTGATTGTGGAGATCCATATAGGGATTTAAAATTTCCATGTAGGTACGAAGTGTCCATATTTGCATTTTTGAAGTCCGATAAGGGAAACCAAATATCCATATAGTGAACCAAATGTCCGTGTAGAGAGCCTCTATCCGAATAGGGAAAACAAATGTCACATAGTGATATCAACTGTCCACAGTTTAAAACAATATGCTTTATTAATCATACATTATTTAAGCGAAATAAAAAAACGCACAAAATAGAAAGCAGACGTCGGGACAATTTCTCAAGGAAAGTCTCTCGTAATTCCACATACTTACGAGAGACTTAAGTCCAATGGCGGATCGGGGGGGGGGGGGGGCTGAATCGGCCGCCCCCCCCCCCCCCCCCCCCCCCCTTTTTGTGATGACGACCTTTTTTTTCGTCATGACACAAATAAAAACTCGGGCGCCCCCTATTTTTGCTGTGATCCTTTTTTTTTGTCAGCACACGAAAATTCGACCACAACCACCCTTTATTTATGCTGATGACATTTTGTTTAAATTTCATTTTTAGCCAATCACTTTCAACTGAGTGTCTACTTCAATCGACAAGTTTGTGACAACTGATATTTGAATTACCTATACGACATTTGATTTACCTGTTAACAACTTAATCATTCATTTTATGCATGAATAGGCAGCAATTTCTATTATGCGGACATTTAAATTCCCTATGGACGTCTTATTTTCCTATTGGGACATACGTTTTTGCAATGTGGACATTTGTTTTCCCCTATTTCTATTGTGCGGATATTTGACTTCTCTATGGACACCTTATGTACCTATTCGGATGGTTATTTTGCTAAGAGGACATTTGATTTCTCCTTGGGGACATTTCAATTACCTAAGCGACATTTGGTCTGACTCGGCGGACATTTGACCTGGAAAACCTATATATATAGGTTTTCCAGGTCAAATGTCCGCCGAGTCAGACCAAATGTCGCTTAGGTAATTGAAATGTCCAAGGAGAAATCAAATGTCCTCTTAGCAAAATAACCATCCGAATAGGTACATAAGGTGTCCATAGAGAAGTCAAATATCCGCACAATAGAAATAGGGAAAACAAATGTCCACATTGCAAAAACGTATGTCCCAATAGGAAAATAAGACGTCCATAGGGAATTTAAATGTCCGCATAATAGAAATTGCTGCCTATTCATGCATAAAATGAATGATTAAGTTGTTAACAGGTAAATCAAATGTCGTATAGGTAATTCAAATGTCAGTTGTCACAGCAAAAATAGGGGCGCCCCGAGTTTTTATTTGTGTCATGACGAAAAAAAAGGTCGTCATCACAAAAAGGGGGGGGGGGGGGGGTGGGGGGGGGGCGGCCGATTCAGCCCCCCCCCCCCCCCCCCCCCCCCCCCCCCCCCCCCCCCCCCCCCCCCCCCCCCCCCCCCCCCCCCCCCACCGATCCGCCATTGGACTTAAGTCTCTCGTAAGTATGTGGAATTACGAGAGACTTTCCTTGAGAAATTGTCCCGACGTCTGCTTTCTATTTTGTGCGTTTTTTTATTTCGCTTAAATAATGTATGATTAATAAAGCATATTGTTTTAAACTGTGGACAGTTGATATCACTATGTGACATTTGTTTTCCCTATTCGGATAGAAGGCTCTCTACACGGACATTTGGTTCACTATATGGATATTTGGTTTCCCTTATCGGACTTCAAAAATGCAAATATGGACACTTCGTACCTACATGGAAATTTTAAATCCCTATATGGATCTCCACAATCAAATGTGGACATTTAAAAATATACATGGACATTTAAATTACCTATGTGACACTTTCCTTCACTCGACGGACATTTGACCTGGAAAACCTATATAAGCAGAACTCGAGAGATTTACTGGATAATCAAAGGAAACCATTATAATATATCCGGGGACCATAGCAACGAGACGATATAGGTCTGGGTGTTGCAAAGTGTTACCGGTAGTCTTTGTCTTTTTAGGCCGAGCTCATTAATTTGAGCCACTGATGAGAATTCGGGCCAATGCATTTACCGTCGTCCGTGTATAATCATTAGTCTGCTGTAATGATTTACACATCATCCTTTCGGGGTCTGTTGAACACTTGTCTCGTCCCATTTCTCCCCTTTCTTGTCTTCCTTTAAATAAATAATGCTGCGTCATATACACCGTATACACAGTGGCATAACCAAAATCTTTCTAAGAAAAATATTAAACGGAAAAGCCAATCCATACAAATAATACCTTTGCAGTAAGTACATTGATTAGAGCAATAATAATTAATAACAAATCATTTATTTTAGGTTGTGATAGATACAAGTATAATTTTCAGTTCAGTTTATTTCACATCTACAAAGCAAAAAAACAATATTCAAGAGGATAACAAACATGACAATTCAAAAATATATACACACATAAGTACAAGAAAATGAGATTATAGACATAATACGGTAGGTGTAGTGGATGTGAGGGAAAGGCAAAGGCCAAGCATTGGCCTGTCAAGGCCGTTCTTTTTCTTTTTTTTAAAACTACAACTTATTGAAATTAGTATAATTATGAATATCAAAATATACATTACTCTATATATATTAGGACAAAAAACACATAACACATGTAAAATTAACATGATCTCTATTGTAAGGAATTATTACTAATTATTAAGATAACATTTAAACTTCCTTTTAAAATGACATAGAGTGGGACATTGTTTTAATTCATCGGGTAAATCATTCCACACTCTCGATCGCACCTTGATAACTAATTATTTATTTAGATATATTTGAAAAACGGAATATATATTTTATGTGAATTTCTTGCTTTGAACATAATCTAAAATATCCATTAAAAAGTGGAGGTAATAACTTTATAAAATATGAATACATGAAACATGTAATCTGCAATTTATTTATATCACATATATTAAATATTTTAATTTGAAAAATTATGTGTGTGTGCTAAATAATGTGATTTGGTGATTGTAAAAACTGCCCTTTTCTGTAATAAATACAGTCTATTCAATAAATAAAAAGACCAAGTGCCCCATACAATATAACAATAACTTAATGTGATAAACCATACTATTATATAAATTCACTAAAATTCTCAAAGGCAATTAAAATATACTTCAAATTACTCCAACTATTCTCGAAATCTTTAAAGATATATATAACTATAATATGCGCAGCATCCCATGATCTATAACTACACAATACAAATGTGTGTACGTATTGAGTAAGTAAGTTAATTCAGCGGAAATTTTATTTTTTGTTTGTGCAACATATTAAAGGGATAGTTGAGTATGGTCAAACTTAACTTTAGTAACCAAAACCCTGCATTCATCATTACGGTACAAATTAATAGTTATAACTCCACCATGCTCGAAATGTTATACACAATTTACAAACGACTATAAGTAAAAACCCTGTTATCATTTTTTTTTTAAAGAGCCGTTACAACTCAAGAGGGCGCCCTCTAAAACTCATTGGTTTTAGCCATTTTTTCATACAACATTGTGCATGATCCAATAGAGATATCAACAACTATTTAAAAACCTATTCATATTTTTTTTCAAAGTATAGTCTGTAAGCATTTTTTGTATTTTTCTGAAAAGTCAAAATGACCCCCGGCCGGTAGACTTATGAATAAAATATCTTGAAATCAAATTTTTAAACTACGTATGAGAGCATTTGAAAGGGAACGATTCTCATTTTACATGTTTTATTCAAGGAACTTTCAAATGGCATTAAAACCAACAAATTTAGTTTCAAGGGGCATTTCGGGAAGTACCAATATTCCAAGTGTATCTTGTATACATCCCCTTTTGTCAATTCCTCTATATTAATCTGTACTTCCCCCCCCCCCCCCCCCCCTCCCGTGATCGACGGCCATTATAGGCGCATGCAAGCGACACTTCTCCTCGGCAATGGGGGGAGGGGGGGGGGGGGGGGGGGGGTGATGATACGTCATGTCGACCATTCTCGGCGAGGTAGCATCGCGACCAGCGTGCCCAGGGTTTTATGACGGGGGAAAGGGGGGGGGGGGGGGTAAAACCCTAAATTCAACGGACTTATTGTATATATATCCATGAGAATTAAAGGTAGTTTGTATGGGACAAAACTATTAAGTATATTATACGGTTGAGTGGGTATGGCGGCGAGCATTCCTGAATGAACGGGTAGAGGGGACCTACCCGGGTCAAATACCTTAATATGGGGGCCAGTGAGCGCAGCCCCCAGATAATTTTGGAATTTGGCAGTTCATCATCTCAAGTTAAGTTTTCGTAAAGAGAGTATAGGCCTACAGTTTTGGTCAAACTGAATTTTAATGACCAAAACATGCACATTTACATTAGAAACTAATAGTTATAACTTCCACCATGCTCAAACGGAATACAGAATTAAAACTGACTAAGTAAAAAGCCTGTTTTCATTTTTTAAAGCCGTTAAAAACTAAAGAGACGCTTTCTAAACACTCATCAGTTATAACCATTTAAAACAAAATATTGTGCATGTGATGTTTTGTTGAAATAGTGATTAGATAGAGAGATAATCAACAACTATTTAAAAACCTCTTTTGTACATTTTTGAAAAAAGGAAGCATTTAAAACAAAATTGTAACGGCTGGTTAAAAAATTATCTCATAATATTTTATTGTGGGGCCCCACAAATTAATATTACAAATGGTTATGTTTATGGATATTTCAGCCATTTCTGAACCGATTTTGATCAAATAAAGTTTATTCCTGTAATTAAAATTGTATGCTATTTCGAATTTGACACTCGTTTTTTCAGTATCTCACAAAAAAATTTTTTTGTGTAGCGGTCCTCTATACCAAAACTAGTATCCCCTTTAACAATAATGAACAAGAGGGTGCAATCGGGCCGGGGGATAAATATACAGGCCATATCCCCCACTCAAACAAAAATAGGGGGGGGGGGTGGGTCGATGATAGACTCCCATGTTTCATTCATCACATTTCATTTCATCGATATGAAACAAACGATCTGATTGGCTCTGACATACGAGGCGACATTATAATCTAATGAAAGATGCATTGAGATTGGATATTTTTCCAGAGCTTCTTGTAAATTTGATCAAATTTTGTTCACCTTTTCAAACAAATATGCAAATTTTTAGCTTGATGAGTTGTTGACATGGTTATCAAATTAACATTTCTACAAAATTATGTCAAAAGAAAGCCGTTCTGCTAGTTGTCCCAAAAGTAACAAAGTTCGACGTTTTTTTTACACGCATCGACGGCCTCGCTCGCTCGCGCGTGAGCTAGCTGAGCTGAGCTAGCTAGCTATATAGCCTATCCGATAGGCATCGTGCTGTCTGGCAGGTTCTAGACTACCGGCAGTGTACTAACCGCGATATGCCGAATTTGAGCGCGCAGCGCGAAGCCTATCGTCAGTCATGAACGTGAAAAGTTTTATTTTCTTTTATTTACATAGAAAATCTTCGTAGAAAAGCTACGAAGCCCATATTCATATGCCACAGACCAGGTTGATCAGCTGTTTGTCAGTGTTAGTCTTCGTTTGGAAGCTGCCTTGTAAAACCAAACGCGCAACCTTGCACAATACACTGTTAGTGGCATAGAATAGTGGTTGTTATAGGGTCTCCGCTTCAGACTAGCGTAGGCTGTATGCACTGAACACCGCTCTGCAGTGCTCATGCGGACGCGTCCATTATTTATAGGGTACGTCATTACAGAATATGTCGTTTTCTTTTAAAATAAAGAGTTGAGATTTGATATGGATGCAAAAAGGTATTTTTATGCTTTAGTTTTTATTGTAATGTATCTCATATTTTATCATTATGAAAGTTATGATAACATTAATGTCTGATACTAAATAAACCCCTTAATACACGGTGGAACGGTGAAACACGCCACCGATTAGGCATACGGTATCCACATCTAGCGATCTGATTGGTTGATGATTTCTCTCATGAATTTGCTCATTAATAAATTACTCCGAATCGAGTGATTAAAGGCTAGGGCAGATGATGCGGTTCGCGGCCATGCGCCGGTTCGCGGCAGGTACAGCGATCGCGCTTCGATTGAACAGCGGAAAATCGCGATACGGCAAATTGAATGTATGCATGTCATACACAAAATTATGCTCTTTCATCTCGTACCCACGACATTCCCGACCAGCCCGCTGGAACAGGGCAATTTG
>JBAMJV010011431.1:0-47851 GCA_037951105.1 Echinarachnius parma | reverse complement strand
ATATATACAAGTACTTGGGACAAACATTGAAAATGCAAAACATATTGCACACTTATGAAGAAGTAATGTTAAGAGTAAAAGCAGGATGGATGCATTTTGGAAGACAGAAGGATTATGCTGATCGATACAAAATATACCCATGTCACTAAGAAGAAGATTGTTTAACCAACATGCATTCTAACAACCATGACATATGGATCAAAAACATTGATAAAAGAACTAGAACAGAAGCTTGTGACAACTCAACGATCGAGCTATGGAACGAACAATGTTGCATTTATCTTTGAGAGACAAAATCAATCACAAAGTCATGTATTTAGACAGAAAACAAAGGTTGCACACATTATAGAGAAAGTAAGGGTGTCAAAATGGAGATGGGCTGAGCATGTATAGCAAGACTTCATGACAATAGGTGGACACATCGCCTTAGCAGAGTGGCAACCAAGGAAGGGAAAAGGAAGAAGATCGAGGGAGGCAAAAGAAAAATGGAGAGATGAAATAACATCATTATACTTGGGAACGGCCGCATGAACCAGGATAGCTAGACACAGAAGAGAATGGAAATGTCATAAGGAGGGATTTGTTGTCCAACGTTTGGATGAACTATAGTCTATAGATGGATAGATAGATAGATAGATAGATAGATAGATAGATAGATAGATAGATAGATAGATAGATAGATAGATAGATAGATAGATAGATAGATAGATAGATAGATAGATAGATAGATAGATAGATAGATAGATAGATAGATAGATAGATAGATAGATAGATAGATGGTCTGCGTCGGTATGGTGAAATAGACGGTCGTTTTGTTTGTCTAAATATATAGATAGATATATATACGCAGCCTTCAGCTGCCTGTGCAACCCGACTTGGTCTTTCTGATATTTAAATTAAAGGATCTAGCAACTTTGTTGACATCATAATTTTATGTGCAAAAATTGATGAATGGTTGATACTGGAATGATGTATATTTGTGTACTCTGATATGTCCAATGAGTCGGTATAATGTGTAAAGTGGCATATCCGAGTATATACTGGGCGAAGTGCATTTGCTAACTCACTTGCATACTCTTGCATGCTTTGTACACATGTTGTAATGATCCAGTAGAGATTATGAACATTTCGTTCATAAATATTTGTATAATGAAAGCAATTCGGATAACTACAGAAACCTGCTCATATTTCTACTGGTAATATGAATTATAACGAGGTATATTATGAGACTGATCGCTATTGGAAGTTTTGTGGATTTTGACAATGTCAATTTTTTCTAGATCCCTTTAAAATAATTAAGTACACATACATGATTATAATTATGATATTAAATGATAATCATTACCATTATGTTTGCCAACACATCAAGATTGTCTCGGTCCTCCCATTTGACCTTCAGATGTAATTTGTTCGATCCGCCGTCATTTTTCATTACTGTAATTTAATATCACAATATATAATACATTATATTGTCCAGATATGTTTGGTTTTCCATGAATTCAAAGCAGGAGTTAGCTCATGTCTACCTATACAATTTGATGAGGATTCAAGTTCAAGTTCAAGTTCAGTTCATTCTTACATTTCAATCATCGATCATAATTGGTATATGTAGGCCTACCAACACTGCAAGAAGTATATAATCAACCAAATAACTATATATATGGTTTCGCGCGCCGTACGTAATACGCATACGACCACCTGTACCTCCTGTGCGCTTTATATCCAAGAACGACATAATTATTACAGTACAACGATCAAACGCGAAACGACCAGCTACCAACGCCGCACGTACTGGCATTTTGCGAGAGGCAGACAAGTCATTTGGGCATTTGATTCTTGAGGCGAGCCCAGCTCCATTGATTTTCATTTAAGAAGTCGAACAGAACTGAGCAAAAGACTCAATAATTATAATCATGATTTCTGAAATTGGGACCTCGATATGCTGCTACGCATCGACCTTCGTGCTATGCCACGTCCTCCGCCTTACCGCCCGGCGAGCTCTCCCGGGAAATGCCTACGCGGTCGCGGTGGAATTCATAGACACCTTTCATAACGTTTGCTGCCTTTACGAAAACGGAATGGTGCTCAAAATCGGTCTCATGCCTTTTGCGACGGTCCTTTTCGCTCTCTTGATCCTATACGCCTTCCTTTTCGAAGGCTACGTGAATCCTGCGGTTGTTTTTGACCGAGTTTTACGAGGGAAGTTGACTGTCTATTCGGGTTGTTTACGCGTCGCGCTGGAGTTGCTGGGAGCGCTGGCCGCATACCGCTACACGTCGTTCATGTGGATGACGGTCGCTCCATCACCACAACACTACCAGGCGGCGGCCGTTGATATGATTGCAGAAAACTGCAGGACAGGTTTGAATGTAAGTTGTGTTGTAGGCCTCGACTGTTCTTGAAATGGTGATGGTGGTGGTGGTGGTGGTGGTGGTGGTGGTGGTGGTGGTGGTGGTGGTGGTGGTGGTGGTGGTGGTGGTGGTGGTGGTGGTGGTGGTGGTGGTGGTGGTGGTGGTGGTGGTGGTGGTGGTGGTGGTGGTGGTGGTGGTGGTGGTGGTGGTGGTGGTGGTGGTGGTGGTGGTGGTGGCCGCCGATGGTGGTGGTGATGATGGTGGGGGTGGTGGCACCAGCACCACCACTTATACCGTTTGTGCTTAGCATACAGAATCACATTGACGTAGTGCATTATGTTTTCGATCGGCGGGGCAATTGATTGTTCGAGGGGTGTGAGCGAATTCACTTTGACCCAGTTGACAATGAGTTGTTAATGGTTACGACCGGACGCTAGCGGTATAGAATAAAGGCACCACGAAGTGTGTGGGGTCATGTGTAACATACAAAGTATTTTACACATGACAGTACAGGTATGGGTGGTGGTGGTGGTGATGATGATGATGATGATCATCATCATCGTGGTGGTGGTAGCTGGTAGTGATTGTGGTGGTGGCCGATGGTGGCTGGTGGTGGTGGTGGTGATGATGATGATCATGGTGGTGGTGGTAGCTGGGAAGTGATGATGATTGTGGTGGTGGTGGTGGTGATGATGATAATAGGGATGGTGGTGGTGGTGATGAAATTAGAAAAATCTTGTTTTCTTCCATATGTCATGCTTCATCTATAATCACAGGTTGGTTCAGAAAAGAGTAATATTTTTAATAGAAAAAAAGTTTACTCATGAAATAAAAATTTCGGGCCAGTAAATTTGTTTTTTGGGCCACCAGAAAAGGGGAAGACATTATTTCACCGTCCCGACCGGGCCACTGACACAAAAGGGAAGTGTGGAGCCCTGGTTTAGTTCAAGTGAAATAAACTGAAAATTTAATGTTCAATTAAAACATTGTTAACATTTATTTCATTTATTTTTCAGGTATCTGCTCCTGTTGGTTTTGTACTGGAAATGCTTTCAGTGGCATTCCTGACAGTGGTATCCGTCCAATTTCACGGCGGGAGGCGATTCTGGCGCGTCATCAACGCAGTCATATCAGTATTTGTTGTCATCTTTGGTAAGTTTACCATTTATTTCCTAATAAAATGAGGAATGAAAAGTATAGATACCAGCATTTAAATGGCTAATTAACGAAAAATAAGAAATTAATTGAACGCAAAATAACAGTGGGGTGACAATAGTTAGGGGGATAGTAATTTGTTTGAGCAAGTTTCATGTGATTACAATTCTTTGTTTAAAAAAAGCATTCTAATTCCTACTTCATTTCCATACAAAATTATGCATTTAGAGTATTACATTGCTAAATGTTGATATGGGGCTGGACTTCTTTGGAAAGTAGAATTTAGAAAATTGCATTTAAAAATTATTTGTATGCTTTAATCAAAATGCAGAGTTCTACTAATAATAATAAAAAAACAGTTCTTATATAGCGCATATCACACCTAGGTTAGGGTCTCTATGCGCATAAGAAGGAAGCATGTAAGCAGGGGATAGGATCCGATGAATACAGAGATAGATAAGAGATGGAAAAGAAGAAAGAATTCTAACACAAGTGACAATATAAAGAAACAAAATATATAGATAATTACAATTTCAGTCTTTATGCATAGTTCTACCAAATAGTTTTCTTCTTCCGAGCCTTGCTGTGGAATAGGTTGTTTTAGGATGTCACTGGATCTCAAATTTCAACACATGCACTGGTCCACGGGCTGTGGGACTTCTGGTTGGAATCACCCTTTAGGAGTTGAAAGTGGTCACATTCATGAACAGATCTTATTCATTTGTTTTATCTTTACCCCGTGTGTGTGTGTGTGTACTCATGCAGGTCTCAACTACACTAGTGCCATGATGAACCCAGTTCTAAGTCTAGCTGTTGGATGGGGGTGCCAGGACCATTGGATCTTAACCCATGCACTAGTCTTGTACTGGCTGGGACCCCTGGCTGGAATCACCCTTGGGGAGTTGATAGTAGTGACATTCATGTAATAATATATTAATTATTAAATATTTACCCTATGGGTCCAGGTCTCAACTACACCGGTGCCTTGATGAACCCAGTTCTAAGTCTAGCTGTTGGATGGGGGTGCCAGGACCATTGGATCTTAACCCATGCACTAGTCTTGTACTGGCTGGGACCCCTGGCTGGAATCACCCTTGGGGAGTTGATAGTAGTGACATTCATGTAATAATATATTAATTATTAAATATTTACCCTATGGGTCCAGGTCTCAACTACACCGGTGCCTTGATGAACCCAGTTCTAAGTCTAGCTGTTGGATGGGGGTGCCAGGACCATTGGATCTTAACCCATGCACTAGTCTTGTACTGGCTGGGACCCCTGGCTGGAATCACCCTTGGGGAGTTGATAGTAGTGACATTCATGTAATAATATATTAATTATTAAATATTTACCCTATGGGTCCAGGTCTCAACTACACCGGTGCCTTGATGAACCCAGTTCTAAGTCTAGCTGTTGGATGGGGGTGCCAGGACCATTGGATCTTAACCCATGCACTAGTCTTGTACTGGCTGGGACCCCTGGCTGGAATCACCCTTGGGGAGTTGATAGTAGTGACATTCATGTAATAATATATTAATTATTAAATATTTACCCTATGGGTCCAGGTCTCAACTACACCGGTGCCTTGATGAACCCAGTTCTAAGTCTAGCTGTTGGATTGGGGTGCCAGGACCACTGGATCCCAACCCACGGCCCTAGTATTGTACTGGCTGGGACACCTGGCTGGAATCACCCAATGGGAGTTGATAGTAGTGACATTCATGTAATAATATATTGTTTAATAATTATCCTGTATGTGCAGGTCTCAACTACACTGGTGCGTTGATGAACCCGGTTCTAAGCCTAGCTGTTGGATGGGGTTGCCAGGACCACTGGATCCCAACCCACGCCCTGGTCTACTGGCTGGGGCCCCTGGCCGGAATCACTCTCGGGGACCTGATAGTGGCCACATTCATGAATGTGGATGACAACAAAGCCATTGGACACGCTGACAAGAATGGAACCATGCTGGAGCAAAATGGGAACCATGAGAAAATCCACTAGCGGAGCCTGGACTTGCAGTCATCAAGGGCAAGGGTCAAACCACGTTGGAGCAAATGCAGTAAATACAGTAAACCATTCAAGAATCTATACACTACTCGTTGCCGTAGGTATTGGTTATGGTCTATGTCAGAGTTTTTCAAAGTTATTTTTCTAATTGCCTTGTATTTTATGCCTTGTTTTAATGTTTTTTTACAAAATAAATAAATTGTGAATGGTCGAATGGATAACTTATCTTGTTTTATATGTATGTACACAGGTAACCTTGGGCTTTGTTGAACTAATGATATATATATGGTTCTAGATATATAATGTATAATAATTATGTTGTCTGACATTCTCAGTGAGAGAGAGTTCATTGTACAAGTACATGCATTTTAAATGAGTAGCATTTGCTACATGCTGCAGTGATATCGATATAAGGACTTTGTTCTGAAATCAAATGATATTCTATTTTATTTGAGTCCCTGTTTTTATAATATTGGTGAAGCAGTAGTATTATTGACAGTCATTAATGCACATTACAGAGTCATTGATACAATTATTTACATTTCAATTATTGTTTCCGACTCATTTCTGAAGTCATATCTTTCTCTAAATTTTTAAAAATAATATATTGAAATATCTTGGTATTATCTTGCCTTTTAAAGTTTGCCTTTTCTAACTCTCTGGGACATTTATGTCTAATTTTACTATTGAAATTCTTTACTACGCTACTATTTAGTACAACATTTTAATTGTTCTTGAAATGTACCGCTAAAGTTTTCATTGGTTTCGTGGTGGTAATAGCTTTCCATGATTTCAACATTCCTGTCTCTTTAATTTTTTCCATTTTGAACATTCTTATTTAGTATTTCCAATATCCTGCTTTATATCACAAACACTATTATCAATTTCTAAGAGACATATTTACAAATATTATCTGTTAACATGTGCATATTTTAGGTGGATTATAGTATATATTTTTAAATGTGATATGCAAGTGCCTTTATATTGCAATTAATGTTTACTAGAAATATAACACGGACCAAAATAAGTGTTACTCATTTTCAGCTCTGGAAAAAAAAAAAACGTTAAATGATTTCCGCATTCAGGAGAACATTCCTAGTATAATATTTTTTTAAAAGGAGAACAAATTTTAAGTGCACAATTAATGCATATAACTGTCTAAAATCATTGGACATCAAGTGATTTTTTAAAATTATACATCTTATATAGAATAATGGAAACAAATTATAAAGAAACTAAGCAAAAGAAGTAGAACAAATAATAAATCATGAATTTTGGGAATAGTGATGCTAGGAAATTGCCTTTTCTCTGCAGAAAATGTCTTCTAACTTCTTATCATCTATCCGATCTAGTAACTTTGTCTAAATTGATCAAACTCAGTTTGCATTTCTACTTGGTAATTTCATGCCTGGTTGTTTTCCTAGCTTTCTAATATGCGAAACCAGCTTATTTGTCAAATGTTCTTGTTGATATGATATTTAGACAATAATTTCAACTGTCTACAAACATATGGCAATAAGTTCAAAGCAAACTATAACACTTTTCAATTGTGCTCAATACTCAGCCATATGGCATGCATTTGGTGTTAAATTTTCACATCAGCGGCACTATGACACTCGGTGGGCATATATATCACTGATATCATTTCACAGAAATTTGCACAACATATGTATTGTATCAATTATCAACCTTTTGTCAGTTTTCCATGTATGTCAACATAGTTACTAGTAGGCCTGTAGTAAGTCGGTTATTTCGAAAACCGGTTAACCAACGGCAAAAACCGGTTAACCGAACGGGTAACCAAATTTTTTTTTTTTTTTTTTATTTTTTTTCTTATTCTTTTTTTTTTCCTTTTTCTTGGATACATGTACCATTCGATATCTGTCCGTTTTTTCAATTGGAATCAGCAGGGCAGTGCCATGTTAGTCTACAAACCGCTGTCACGATGAAAGCCTTCAGATATCTCATCACAAATGATTCTTCTAAATTTGGCTCTACCAGGTCTAATCTATTCATTAATCCTCTTACCATTTGTTTATTTGTTTTGTTTATTTGTGATACATGTAAAATACCTTTACTTTAGCAATAGATTGGCAGGGTTCAACGTGCCATTTTCTGACCGAATCTATAGAATGGGGATGGAAAAAAAAAAAAAAAAAAAAAGCCGAAACCGTGAAAATGAAAACGCTTTTGCCTATGCCGGTCGGTTAACCGTCGTGTAACCGTTTCACTACAGGCCTAGTTACTAGATACATTTAACCCCTTGGCTTGACTACGGGAACCGGGTTTGTGTGCAAAGCACGGGGATTTCAGAAACTCGTAGGGAATGGGTAACGAGTACACTTTATAAAATGAAATTTTCTCTGCAGCTATACTGACTTTCAAGTCAATTGTGTTCAAACTAATGGCAATACGTAAGCAAACTATAACACTTTTCAATTTTTGCTCAATACTCAGCCATATCATATGGCATGCATTTGGTATTTTATTTTCACACATCAGTGGCACTATGACACTTGGTGGGCATATCACTGATATCATTTCACAGAAATTTTACCTATTTGTATTGTATCAACCCTTTGTTATTTTCCCCCATATGTCAACGTAGTTACTAGATTTACCTTTACAAAATATAAATTTCTCTGCAGAATAATGACTTCAAACTACATTTGTACATGCAGTATCTACTAAAGAGAGCCTTTATTTTAAAAAAATGCAATTTTCCCTGCAGATAATTACTTTTAGTATCCACTAGCGAACCTTTATAAAAATAACGTTTTTTCTGCAGATAATTACTTTTAACTACATGCAGTAACTGCAAGCCTCCACGCTAACCTTTTTCCTTACTGACCCCGTTCGGGCGAGTTACCTGAGATATAATAAATTTAAAAATTGTACTTGCCCGAAAAGAAAGTTTACTTGCCCGCTTACTTCTAGATGAGATTTATGTTCTTTTGAAGGAATTACATTATTCTCTTATAGTAGTTGACCAATAATTCAGCTGCCCGATCGTGCAAACCAAACTAGGCCATTATTTGAAATGTTACTTGCTCGATATCAATTTTCACTTGCCCGATATCAAGTGCTAGTGTCGAGCCCTGATGCAGTATTAAGTAAGAGAACCTCTATCAAATGAAATTTTCTCTGTGCTCAGAATTTCAGATGATGAGTAGCAATCCTTTGACTTATAATGACCCAAAATAAGCAATTTAATTGGCCGTATCTCCAAGGCATGTATATAGCCGGGGTATGTCCTCCAGGGCCTATATTGTCAATTACCAGACTTAATTGGGTCTCCACAATACATTTATCCTTCTTGACTGAATGATCGAGCCATATAATAAGTATGATAAGAATGATAGTTATATAATAAGGAAATTGCTGAACTACCGACTAGCATAAATTATAATGTGTATATCATGTTTTTGATGAGTTGATATTAATTATTGAACATTATATGGACATATTATATTTTAAGAATAGTTGTAGAGCTCTGTATAAAAGTAGATGAGACATTGACACAAATTATTTCATTATATCATTGATGTATAGTGTATATCACATAGTACCTTATAGTGAAGTGTATAATATTAATACAGATACCTTTGATTTTTAAAATGACTATTTGAACAAACCTTCACATTCAAAAGCAGTGGACCAATGTACATTTTATAAAATTCTAAAGATGTGACCAAAAATGTATCTGTAATATGGGATTCAGGGTTCAAGCCTATATAGCATTACAGTATTATGAATTTATGATGGTATAAAGTAATCTCTGCTTAATTGGGTACCATAAACCGGGATGACTTTGGCCAGTTTTTGAGAGAGATGTATTTTCATTGAGCCTCACTTATCAAATTTCAGATTTTGTACATTAATTACCCTAAAAGAATATATTTAAAACAAATCAGAAATTTGTTCAAGTAAGCAATAAAGCCACCATGAAAATACATCTTTCTAAAAAACTGGCCAAAATTGCCCCATTTTACGGTAGGCATTTGCAAGGAATATTTTACCACTTGAACAGGTGTACCCGATTAAGTGGTGAAAATTTCCTTATGAAACAAAATAAATTATCGGTCAAATCCAACCCATTTAACAGGTGCACCCCTTTAATTTAAAGGGGTCCCCACTAAGCGGAGACCACTGTATATTAATATCAATATTTTAACTGTTTATGATTATGTGTGTATGTGTATATGTGTGTGTGTGTGTGTGATGCATATTTCGAGACCAACATTTATTGTATACATGTACCTGTACATGTACCTGTATACTTTTATGGCCCAAATTCTCATCAGTGGCACATCTGTAGTCCGGGATCAAAGTGACACAAATTACTTGTAAATTAACCCATGCAGTTTTAAACAGTTGAAACCAGTTGAAACCATTTGGAAATTCGAACAACTGGTTTTTACTGGTTTTAACTGGCATCAAACGGTAGCAGTTAAAATTCCCGGTTCCCAGTAAAGATAAATGGACAGATGCAGAAGACTAGTTAAAACCAATAGAAATACCAGTTGAAACCAACTACACTTTAACTGGTCTTCATGTACCGGTTAATCCCACTACTGGTTTTATATTGGTTTCAACTGGTTTTCTTACTGGTCAGCCTTACTGGATTCTTACTGGTTGTTCCAGTTGATTCCAGTGTACCAATTTCCATATTGAAACCAGTTGGCCAACTGGTATCAACTGGTACCAGTTGGCAACTAATTTTCAACTGTTTTTTTCGACCTTGGGAGCTCAAGCATGACCTAGGACTAGACCTAATTCCACTGATATCTATATGCTTGTGTAATGAGTAAGGGCGGTATGTGTGCTCTGCTACGTTAATTTGTATGTTTAATTCTAGCAAATTGACATCCATGAGTTAGAGCCAATGATGCGCATACCATGTTAATTGTTGTTGGTCAGTATTCAGGCCCCTGGGCCCTGATGTCTGGATGTCTCTAAGCAAAAGGATTTGCATGATATTGCTAATGAGGAGTTGCAAGCATATATCTAGTGCAGTGGCATGTTCATGACAACAGTCAGTAGGCTACTAGACAAATTCCACAGGTCGGATAAGGTTGCAGGTAATTTTCTGATTTATGTCCCTTAATTAACTCCTTGAGTGCCAAGCTCACACTTTTGCGAGTTACAAAACACACAAATGTCAAAAGAGCATTAGAATCCCTGGCACTCATAAGTGTTAACCGTGTTAACCTGGACTAACAATTCGCAACTGATGAGAATTTTGGCCACAATGATATTGAATAATTACACTTTTAATGAATAATCTCTTCTATTGTGACATAATTATAATAATTATGAAAGGACGCACTTCTTACATGTATTTGTATAGAAACTCAAGATGTATTCATGTACACAGACATTGGACATTACAACAGGGCATTATGGAAGGTTTCATATTGGCAAAAAAGGGTGGCGGGCGGCAGACAGAAAATAACTTGGATTGATAAAATACAGGAGTGGCTTGGAGTCAATATGAAAGATCTTGAATTTAAAGAACTTATAATCAAATTGATAACAAATTACCTTTGATTATTTTATGTCTTCCATCATGTAACAGAGAAGGACAAATGATTGTTTCGATCTATTCAAGAAAAAACTTTTGTAACTTGGTAATATTTTGAATTATTTTCATATAGTTGTCAGATGTGTACAATGTGTAATAATCAGGCATTATATTAAAGCCTGTCTTTTCAAAATGAGCATAATTACTTTTGTTTCGATCATCAGCGCTTATTAGACTTTGTATCAGAGTGATTAGTAATATAGACAATGCTTGAATTGTTGCGACAAGACCAAAGTTAAATTGAATTCATACTGTGTATCATTGCCTTTGGAAATCTTTCAACATTCAGGTAATTTACATTAATTGTCTTTTCAAACAAGCTTTATTATATTTATTTTTGTTTCAATCACTGCTTATTCTACTTTGTAACAGAGTGATTAGTGATAGACAGGCTCTAAGTGTTTAATTACAAGGAGACCAATTAGTTGCAGTTGAATCAATATGAACATTTGTTTGAAGTAAACAAATTGATCAATCAGGCATTATATTAATTTTCTTTTCAAATGAGCATAATTACTCATTCGTTTTTAATCAGCACTGTCTACTAGATGTTATACCAGAGTGATACATGATAGACAGGCTTTAATTGTTATATAATAAGGGGACCAATATTAATTTTTAAGTTGACATTGAATTTATCAAAAATTATATAAAATTGTTCTCATTCACAATGAGGCATTTCATTATTTTTGTTCCAGAATATGAACGTCATTACTTCTATTTTAACGCATTCAGGACTGATCGATTTTGCTAATATTTGTATTCTCCAGCAGTTTTCAGCATTCTTTTACATTTATGCAAGCCTCCACACTAACTTTTTTCCTGAGTGGCCCGTTCGGGCAAGTAAAATCATAACTTTTCAAATTTTACTTGCCCGAACTGAAAGTTTACTTGCCCGCTTACTTCTACATTGTAGATGAGATTTAAACCTAAGGAATCACATTATTCTCTTATAGTTGACCAATAATTTAGTTGCCCGATTGGGCAACCTAACTAGGGCAGTTATGATATTTTACTTGCCCGACACCAATTTTTACTTGCCCCGGGCAATAGGGCAAGTGCTAGTATGTATTCTCCATGATAAACCCTGGCCTGAGTATTTTCAGGACCAGTCCTGAATGGGTTAATCAATCAGCGCTTATTAGACTTTGTAACAAAGTTATTAGCGATAGACAAGCTTGATAACAAAGTTAATAACTTGGGTTGATATTTAATTTTGATTAATGAATACTTAAATTCTCTTTGTTTGTTCTATATTAAACTTTGCACTAGTATAACAGTTTGATTAGGGATAGACAGGCAAACATTGTTACAAGATAAATTAACAATGTGAACTAATAATTTGTACAATTTATAGAATGTTTATTAATGGGCAATTCCATAAATTCGGACGTACATTTCACACACTTCAATTAGGTACTAAAGAAGAAGTTAATGTAAATCATACGATTTTATGTGATCAATAGATTGCAAATGATGAGTAGAAAAAAATAATATGACTTATTCAGATTTTACCACCTTAATGACCTTGTACCGATTAAAAAACACTGCATGGTCGGACGTACTCAGAGAAAATGATTTTTCTGACAAGAGGATTTCAACTGGAAAACTCTGTGAAGTTAATCATTTTTTGGGGCCAAATCATCTATTACCATGTTGATTAGATTGTAAATGATGGGAAATATAAAAAAAATTGTAATATTTTCCCTTCGAAGTATGGAATATTTACGCTTTATTTTTGTGTCGGACGTACAATGTCGGACGTACAAGACTGCCGTGTCGGACGTACATGTGTTATACCAATGCAAGTCTACTTGCTGCTGAAATATTTGCTGTAAATAGACACTTTAAGTCATAGTTAGTAAGTAATGTTGTCTTAAATGGTAGATAAACATTTTATCACTGTACCATTAAATTTTGGCAGTATAATACAAATAAAAACACAAATAATCTTCACTAACATGAATATGCACTGATGGGACTACATGAACTAGATTTATAATGTATATTTGAAGTTTAGGGTTGATTTTTCATCACAAAATGTATGTTTGTTGTTCTTTCCTACTAAGAAAATTGTTAAATGTCCTAAGTGAGTCAAAACAAAATAATAATTATACAACGTGGTCCACCTGAAGTATGTTTTTATGATATATTTTATAATGACAGCATGATAGTGTGTAGTATTAGTATGTAAATAGCCATACAAAAATGTGACTATGGAATGTCCAGCCATATGATGATGATTTGTTATAATTAGGGATATGAATCACTAAGTAATTAAGAGATATTACATTTGAATACACTCTTTAATCATACAGATAAGATACAGTGTGAATTTAAGTGTTTTAGGCTGGCAAAACTCTATTCATTTCAATGCCGTGTCGGACGTACATGGTCGGACGTACAAAAAAAGTGTACGTCCGACCACCCATTTTTTCCTTAATTAGTGATGATTGGAATTTTTTTTTTTACTCTCTGTGTAGAGGGGTTAGAACTTGCTTTGCATTGACATCCTGCCCTTTATTGGGTTCTTTGTCTTTTCGTGAAATAGAAATTAAGTGTTTTTCCGTGTCGGACGTACATGACAAAAATAGTCCTGATATTAATTAGCTACAAATCGTAATTAAAAGAGTATTTTTCTAATTTTTTTGTGGTAATGGATTCAGAAAGTTATACTGTTTACATCTATCATGGTTAATTAATTATTCAGTCTTTTTTAATTGAAATACATAAAAAGATCAAATGGTATGTTACAGCAAAGAAAAATCAGCAACTTCAGTATGCCTTGATTTGGAAGGGTCTCTTGACCTTGAACTTAGTCCAAAAAAATGTTAACGAATGGTTTTTGATAGTTCACATTATTGCCTTCAAATTGATGTATTATTTGGACCAATATGATGATTTTGAAATTTTGGCCTACTGGTTGACATATTTATGGAATTGCCCTAATGCAAATATAATAGATGCACGATGAACAGTAATTAAATTAATATTGATCAGTAATTAATCAAATATATTATGATGTGATCCATGCAGAGAAAATTGAATATTTTAATTACTTTTGTAGATTTGTGGCAATATCTTTGTATTTCAAGAATTTAATTCGTTCTATAATCTCGTTTGCTGTTGTAAAATTATGCCTTCTGCAGTTTTGAAACTTTGACATATTGAATGCTATTTTTGTATTGTGCTTACTTTTGATTGCTCTAACCAGTACGCGATACACCAGTAGGTGGACTGTATAGTTACACCAGAAGAAGAAGAAGAAGAGTTTTAATTTCAAATAATGATTTTGGACTTAAATATGTGTCATCACAAAATATGCTAGAAGAGAATATCACAATTCAGGGCTGTTAAATTCTTTTATATGGTTTGTTAACAAAATATCATAATTAATTATCATTCGTAATTGGTAAAATTTGAAATACTTTCTACAAAATATGTGTATATTTCGTCTCGCTGTATCTCGATCAACCCCCTGTTGAACAAATGTGCCTTCCGACTGCTTGAAGCAAATCACAATTCAGGGCTGTTGAATTTTTTTAATTCAATCATTACCAAAAGGTAATATTTTCAAGTAATGAAATTCTGACTACTTTCAACATAATACCACATGCATTCTGCCCCCCCCCCCCCCCCTTGTTCTTAAGTTGTGCCTAAGTAACAGTTATTGGAGCAAGTTACAATTCAGGTGTTGTTTTAATTTGATCATTAGTAATTTATTTAAGCTCTTTAGAAATCTTTGAAAGTGGTGAAATTTGAACTATTTTGAACATATATATTCATGAATTAACCTGTATCAATGCACCTCCCCTTGTTCATAATATGTGCCTTCAAAATGCTTGGAGCAAATCACAATGCAGGGATGTTGATTGATTATATTGTTTTATTTGCTTGTAAGCCGCAAAGGCTCATTAGTTGTCTTTAAAATGGGCAAAATTGGAACTACTTTTAAACATAATAACTACATTTATGAATATCCCTGTGTCGATCTATAGAATAGGGATATATCCCTATTAAGAAATTGTGCCTTCACAATGCTTGGAGCATATCACAATAATCAGGGCTGATGTTTTTTGTTTCTTTCATCATTGACAAAAGGCCATTAGTAATATTGAAAAGTGATGGCATTTTAAGTATAGATTGAAAAGAGTATTTTCCCCTGTGTCACTAAGTACTGTAACCCCATCTTCAAAATATAAAATTCTTCCCACTTCAGACAACTGGTCGCCTACTCATATCTCAGAGCAGTTTTCTACACGCAATTGTGGTCTATCCTTCTTGCATAATTATTTAATCTACTTATTAATGCATTTCAAATTTGTCCTGAAGGAAAACAAAAAAGATAGCTTGTCCAGCCTAAATGAAAAATAGCCCTCAGAAATCACTAGAGACTCATCATAAATCAACATACATTTTCAGAGTGCAAGTAGCCACTCAAATTAAAATGTTATCATATTCCCCCACTGGTTGCAATGATACCCATTATGAATTACATGACCAGCGTCATACATGTAGAGCTACAGGGAGGCATTGCCCCCCCCCCCCCCTTCCACTTACCCTCCAGTATATAATGTGCCCTCACCCGACAGAATTGTTTGGTTTTTTTTTCATTTTATTTTAGGGGCTACTTTTCAAGCTTGCATGCCTGCATGGAAATAGCACTCTCAAATTTGTCTTGCATTGAACTCTATGCAAATTTACATGGGCTATTTTATGATTTTCAGGGGCTAATTTGCCCTGAGCCCCATGTGTATGTTTTCACTGCCCCCCCCCCCCCCCCCCCTCCCCCTCCCATCAGTCTGACTGCACTGGCTACTCTACATGACAAGTGTATGTCATCAGCTCAAAACGAAAATAAAACAACTTATTAGGGGGCACACCGTATGTATTTCTATTTTTTTAAATCACAGATATCCCCCTTATGTTTTTTGTTGTTTTAATTACAAAATATTTGGGGGCTTGTGCCCCCCCCCCCCCCCCCCCACTCGTAGCTATGCCCATGCCTTTGACCACTTTCCCAGGGGGCCATCCATTAGTGTCCACTCTCTCTCCATATTTTATTCATAGTAAGTGTTTCCTGCATGCATATTACTCAGAGAGCTGTCAAGTGCAAAATACCTGACTTGCTTGAAGCTAGTGATAGTACTATTTTGTTTTAAGGGTCAATTTAAGAATGTATTTTTTGTTTTTTAATTTCAATATTTTTAATTTCTTTAAAATTTATTTTTACAATGTTTGTGCAGTTTTGTTTTCCAATTTTGGTATTTTAATTTCTTGAATTTTAGACAGTATGTGTAGATCGGCAATATCGTGTATTAGGCCCCACCACTGCTATACTGTATACACTTATGTAGCCAACTTATAGCCACTAAATCTGACCTATAGCCACTAAATCTGACCTATAGCCACTAATCTGACCTATAGCCATTAATCTGACCTATAGCCACCAAATTAGGGTTAGGGTTAGGGTTTAGGTTAGGGTTATGGTTAGGTTATATGTATACAGTATAGCAGTGGTGGGGCCTAATACACGATTATGCCTGTAGATCTTATCAAGAGTGAAATTGATAAATTTAACATCTGATCACCCCAATCCCCATTCTGCTGGCATAGTGTTTTGTTTTCCACTGTAGAGAATATTTAAAGTCATCTAGGCATAATCTTGATAATGCTGGTAACAAAAAATCTTGCAAAGTTTATTCAGTTGGTAAAAACTCAGAAATTGTTGTACCTTAAAGGGATAGTTGAGTTCTGGTAAGGAGAGTACAGTTTTGGTGAAACTGAATTTTAGTAACCAAAACCTGCATCATTACAATACAAACTAATAGTTATAACTAGAAAGGAACACAAAATTAGAAATGACGTAGTAAAGATCATGTTATCATTCAAAAAGAGCCGTTAAAACGTAAGAGGGCGCTCTCTAAACACTCATCGGTTTCAACCATTTTGAATAAAATATTGTGCATGTGATGCTTTGTTGAAATGGTGATTAGATAGAGAAATAACCAACAACTATTTAAATACCTATTTTGTAACTTTTTGAAAAGAGGAAGCATTTTTTTGGAATTTTTAACGGCTGGTTCAAAATTCTCTAATAAACCCGGGGCCCCAGGTTTATTACAAATTGTTATATTTATGGATATTTTAGCCGTCTCTGAACCGATTTTGATCAAACAAAGATGATTTTATTATTTAAATATTATGCTCTTTCAAATTTTACACTCAGTTTTTCATTACCTCACACAAAAAATAAGTAGACTAGCGCCCTCTCTACCAAAACTCAACTATCCCTTTAAACAGCTTACCCTCAACCCTCATGTTTTTTCTCACGTTATTTGATATTTAAAGCAATAAACCTATTTCATAGAAATGTTATACTCCTGCAGGTATGGTTCATACATACAGCTAATATGAAGGGCACATGCAGGCTTACAGTGCATGCATCAACAGCTTTGTTAATTAGGATACAAGCTTACACCTATTCTATCATAATTTATTTAGTATTAAATTTTCCCTTTATATTCACATCCATATACTGCCCTCGGTCCATCTTAATTGCTTCCTAAATTAATAACAAGATTAATTAGTTTAAAATAAGCGACCTGCATGGCCAGCAGTTTTTCATGTACCGAAGTGTGATGTGACGGCTATTCATTGCCATAGGTAATGGTCAGGCACGTAACAAAAAAAATGTAGGTTAATTTTTTTTGAAAAAACAAAGAAATCTGAGGTGTGCACCCGGCAAGACTAATAATAATATGGTATATAAAACCTAGGGTTAGGGTTAGGCTGAATAACACAATTTTATGGGGGGGGGGGGGGGGGGGTGCAAAAGGGACTCTTTCCATGCACCCCCCCCCCCCCGCGCGCCCCCAATAATGTTGCATGGACCCCCCCCCCCCCCCGCCTTCCTGCCTTCCCACGTAGCTACACCACAACTCGGAAAGACAACCCCCAATGAGATTGATTAGTGTCAGCATGTTAAACAATAGTTGCATTTTAATTGTTTCCCACAGCAAACCCGCTTTGCTTGACATGCGATTTGAAGAGTGACATATGATATATTGTCAACAAGTCATTATTACTGGATGCCATTTTAACCTCGCTGAATTGAAGTGTAAATAGAGACTTTGAGATCTAATAATAGGTGCTAATCTCTCTTGAATATAACCTTTACATATGATATAAGGTACATTGTTATGTTGGACATTCCTTATATTTGTATTTGTTTAGTATTATACACTGTCTGTTATATTATTGTGCCTATCTTTTCTTTTGAGATTTATTTTGAAATTATTTCTACTCATTGCTCCAGGAGTGTCTCATTGTGACAGACATGACTGCGCTCTCTAAGTGGCAATTATTATTATTAGTAGTAGTAGTAGTAGTAGTAGTAGTAGTATTAATAGTATTAGTATTATATTAGTAGTATTAGTAGTAGTATTATTTGACAATAATAATTATTACTATGTAGAAGGTAAATTTGTTAATATATGTTTACTATGCACTATTTCATTCGGTGCCAGTCTCTTCTTTTCTTCTTTTTATCAATGTTTTGTAGAGAATTTATTAAAAGAAATTGCAATTTAGGCTCATACATATGTTTACTGAAAATAATTATATTTTGTGCCTACGTTTTTTAAAAGTTCATGACTCATTTGCCTTGTGTAATTCTATGATGAAGCAATTATTTGATGTTAAAAAACTGTTATAACTAAATATATTTAAAGAATATTGACTGGCCTTGAGGGAGACACGGCAAATATTGCCTGAACTAGATTCATATTGCCCGAGTCGAAGACGAGGGCAATATGGATCTAGTGAGGGCAATATTTGTAGTGTAGCCCGAAAGTCCAGTCAATATTGTAATTATTAACTAATCAGACATCTCGAGCGAACATGCAATATATTAATGTAAAGGGTACAAACTGCACAATTCTTACAATTATTGAACGATGTTTAAACTTCAAGTTTTAACCAAAATGCATACATCTTGACTTCATCCCAGTTTGTAAAGAATCATTACTTAGCTAGCGCGTAACACATTGTTACGTCATAATTAGACACGCGCAAATCATTGATAAACGCGCGTATGAATTTGCGCACTCATGCTGTTAGCGCGCCTTCATCTTGGATAAATATTATTGACCGGCAAATTACACACAAAATCCCATTGACTTTTCTGAGCGGTCAATAAGATTTTGTCCATTGGTTTACTGTGTGATCATATTGACCGGCAAATTACACACAAAATCCCATTGACTTTTCTGAGCGGGCAATATGATTTGTTTTCACCCCTAGTTTTGTTGGCCTACTTAACTTGGAGGGCAATATGGTTTTAAAATTGCCCTGCTCAGATGTCTGCTATGGTTAATAATATTCAATGTTTATCTCAAGGAAAATACTGTATAAATTTGTATTAATCACTGGCAAATATTTGCAGAAATCTCTTTTGTTCAAGGGCAAATGAACAAAACAAAACTGTTTACAGATGTATATGCCAGTTATATTAAATTCTTTTTATATCAATGTGTATATATACCATCATGTACCAAATAAAGATATGTTTATGGGATTGTTTTAATTCTGTTTGCGCATATGTGTGTTTATTTCAGTGGTATATGAATTCAAGATATTGAGTTGTTGAACAATTTAAGAGTTATCAAAATAATTTTAGAATGGAGTTTCTACTCTCAGTTCAAATTATATTTTGTTGCACAGGTGTGGTCATTAATTTGCTTGTACAGTCAAACCTGTGTATAGCAGAGATGCCAACCTTCACAAACCAAAAAAAGTATTCTGTTTATTTGTGATATATTTCAAATACATAACTATCTTTTTGCCATTTTCGACAGTAACTCTATGGTGGGGAAAAAAAAAAATAGATTTTTTTTGTTTTTTGTTTTTTTGTTTTTTTGTTTGTTTTTTAAACGTTTTTTAAACGTACTGCCGTATTTACATCAAAAAAACGTACTAAATACGGCAAAAACGTACTACTTGGCATCTCTGGTATAGTAACCACCTAAGGGGAACAAGAAACATGGTCACTGTAGACAGGTGTCATCTATAGACAGGTTTACATAACATTGTTTTTCTCTGCAGGGGATCAGTTTTTGTGGCCACTATAGGCAGGTTGGCTGCTATAGACAGGTGGCCACTAAGACAGGTTTGACTGTATGCTTAATAACACCTTGTTCTCTTCAGGGGGTTACATACGGTGGCCACTATAAGCAGGTTGGCCTCTATAGACAGGTTACATAACATTGTTTTCCTCTTAAGGGGATCAGGATGAAGGCCACTATAGGCAGGTCGGCTGCTATAGACAGGTTTGACTGTATGTAGTGATCAGCCATTCATTCATTTTGTTAGTAAACATCTATGCATCATTGGTTGCTTCATGGAAGTAGGAGGTTGCTTTAATGGAGTCAAATACATTTAGAAATTGAATAATTATTTCAGTAAAATGTGGTTTAGGTTGACAATGATCTGCATGAATGCATAGTTTCACAGAACTTGAACAAAAATTTCTACTCATCGTGGTATTTGGTCAATGAAAAAACAAAAACACAAATTCATTGCATAAGTAAATTGCTTGTGCACTAGCTAATACATAATTTCTGTTATAATAACTTTTGGTAAGGTTTTATGGGAACAAATCCGCATTCCCATAAAATGATAAGTTCAAGATGACTTGCAATATTTGTGGCAATTTGATGAATGAACAGCAATGATCCAGTGCAGTGAATAAATTACTTGTACGCACAGTGGCGTAATTAGGATTTTTTTTGTAATTTGAGGGGGCACCATTTTTATGAAGGGGTACAGATTTTCACCCGACAAACAAAACAAAATTCCGAAACATGATTTTTCCGATATCTTTTGTCCATTTTTCTCATGTGGAGCGTGATTTGTTTGTTAATTAATTAATTAAATTTTATTTATTTATTTTTTTAATTATTATTATTATTATTTATTTATTTATTTTATTTATTTATTTTTTTTGGGGGGGGGGGGGGGGGGGGTGGGGGTGGCATCTAAGCCCCTTATATATGTCCCTGTGTACAAAAAACATATTTTGAATAATCAGGTAGCACATTTCGCTCTTTTCATGAAATACAATCCACATCATGGATCAGTAGCTTTTCATGGAGACAAAACTTTTGTTTCTGTCAATAAAAAGTTTGCCGGATTGAGTGTGGTAATTTGATAAACGAAAAAACATATTGCAGGGTAGTCATCAAATCCGGTACATTTCAATATATAACTACTTATTTATGCCTCCCAGGTACCACATGTCATGTTTTTCATGAAACACAATCTATTCCAAGGAATGAATTATCTTTTATGTTGGTCCTGAATTTGAAAAATACTTTTTACAATCTCTTTTTATCCACGTACATGTGTGTGTACCTTTATAATTTCGAAAATATATAGTGCTGGTAGGTAATTAGGATCACCGTGACTTCAAAAACAGTTTGGCTTATTATAATATTGTAAGTATTTAAAGAACCATTATAGAACTACAGATGGATCTTCGACTGCGCGCAGTCGAAAATTATGCCTCCGCTATCACACGATTTCAATACCAAGCCCAAATTAACGTGCACTGAATTAATTTTTTGTTTATTTTTCATATATTTCGACCTGTGACCTTGACCATATGACCCCAAACTTTGATGGCTACATTGGCTCCCTAAGAAACATTCAGGTACCAAGTTAGATTGAAATCTGACATTCAGTTCTTGCAATTTTGCCATTACAAGCCATTTTTTAAATTTTTTTATTATTATTTCTTCGGCATTTCAAAATAAAGTACAATGTATGATACAAAATGAATAGTGAATTTACAAAACGATCAGAAAACATAAAAGCATAAAAGCACCCCTGGTGAATCTCCCCAAGACCCCAAGCTGCCTGGCAGGAAAAAAGAAATCTTGAATTTCTGTGACCCATGGGTCTTTCGTGCCATATATATTTATTTCCTGCCATTTTGCATATATATTGAGCCCTGTGACCTTCACCTTTGACCTCATGACCCCCAAAATATAATCTGATCATTGCCACCCCGATGTGTACACTCATACCAAGTTTGAAATTGATCCGTCAACCGGTTCTTGAGATATCGCGAAAACGAGGCATTTTTGCACAGCATATATCGAGTCCTGTGACCTTGACCTTTGACCTCATGAACCCAAAATCTTAAGCAGATCATTGCCACCCCAATATGTACACTCATACCAAGTTTGAAATTGATCTGTTAACTGGTTCTTGAGACATGAGAACAAAGCATTTTTGCACATATATTGAGTACAGTGACCTTGACCTTTGACCTCATGAACCCCAAAATCTAATCAGATCATTGTCACCCCAATATGTACACTCAAGCCAAGTTTGAAATTGATCCGTCAACCGGTTCTTGAGAAATCGCGAGAACGAGGCATTTTTGCATATATATTGAGTCCTGTGACCTTGACCTTTGACCTCATGACCCCTAAAATCTAATCAGATCATTGTCACCCCAATATGTGCACTCATACCAAGTTTGAAATTGATCAGTCAACCGGTTCTTGAGATATCGCGAGAACGAAAACGGGACGTACGGACGGACGGACGGACGGACAACCCGAAAACATAATGCCTCCGGCCACTTCGTTGGCGGAGGCATAAAAATAACTTCTAGTGTTATAACTAAGTAGGTTCATGAAAATGAAATACAGCATTACAGCTACAATTCTATCTGAAGGGAAGAGGCTTATACTACTCAGTAATCTACTATACACAAATAAGATAACTGTTCTGGTTATGAAGAGATAATTAAAACTCTTCTGAATTATTTCTAATTGTGATGTTTGCTAAAGTTTAGCATTATGAGCCGGATATATAGAATGCTTCTATAGGCTCTTAATTATTGTTAATTTTGCTGGTATGTTCATGTAATCCTACAGCAGGCTACTAGTCTGTATAGCTTATGAAAACCGAACACAGAAACAATCCAGTAACATGAATTTACACGTGAACCAAGAAACTTGATAGTCTTGACATGTACATATCAATTAAGGCAAAAGACAAGGAAGCGGTTATGTAACTATTGAAATGATAAGTGTAACCCTAGCCCCAAACATTATATACAATACATGGCTTGTAGATTGTATACTGTATAAACTAGCTGTAATTCAACGTGTTTAATACCATGTGTGTCAATGTTTTGGCATGATTGGATGGACGTGACCGACTCCCAGTCATGAGGTCCTGGGTTCAAAACCAATCGCTAAACTGACATTTACATGTATGGCCTTCAGCCTCCCCCCCCCCCCCCCCCCCATAACAGAAATCATTCACATATGGGGGTGGATAGTATGACGTCATAATATATCAAAGGACATCAAATAACGAGGTGGATTTTTTTGACTATGCGCTACCTAGAGGTATTGTAAATTCATGGTCAGGTGTAAATAAGCTATGGTTGCTCTCCATCGAGTTGGGAATGTGCACATAATAACTATGTGGGTTTACACTGTATTGTGTCTAGACGACCAGGGTAATGATAATAATAATAATCGTGTGCCACACGTGCCTTCGTGCCTTCCGGCAAATGTGTGTGTTATAAATATGTACATTCAAACCTGTGTGTTGTGACCACCCTAGTCAAAATAAGATAGTAAAACAATATATTTAAAATAGCCATTTTTTATATATTTTTTACAGAAAATATTTTTAAAAATAGCCAAAAATATATTTAAAATATATAACAAATATCAACAAATATATATTTTCTCTCAGTTCAAAACCACTGGAAACAAGAAGAGTGGCCATGCACTGTAGACAGGTGACCTCCATAACATTGTTTTTCTCTGCAGGAGAATACTCCATTGTGTGGCCACTATAGGCAGGTTGGCTACTATAGACATGTTGGCTGCTATAGACAGGTTGGCTGCTACAGACATGTTGGCTGCTACAGAAAGGTGGCCACTATGACAGGTTTGAATGTATATAAATATTATATTACCATGATAACTTGAACTTGTTAAACTTGAACTTGTTATGTTCATTCAATGGAACACCGGTGCTCAGACTGGGCAAATTTAACTAATAATTAATGATCGAGTTGCGTACGTATAAAACATCCAAGGCAAATTTCATGGCCGTTGAATAACCAATTAAAGGATGTTGAAGGCAATCACTTTAATGGTCTGCCTATATCCCTGACTGTAAATAGATGACCTCAACAGCTACCGGTTGGTTTATGTTTTTATTCCTCGCCCAGTTCATACATTTTTCAAATCTGTAACGCAATGGCTGATAATTAATAGTTGTATTAAAACAATTGAGGTTAAAGGCCTGTTTTTGTTGTATTCTTTAGCCAGTTCATATATTTTCAAATCCATATAGATAGAGTCCATAGGGTATAGTCCCATTCATTACTTCACACAATCTGAGGATGCGATCAGCTGCGAGCAGATAATAGTTGAAAAATAATAGTTGTACACTAAAATCAAGGTTAAAGTCACATCATCAGCCTTGGAATATCCCAAGTACATTAGTTAGAGGCAATCAGTTTCATGGTCAGTCTTTCCCCGACGCAAATACGGATGACCCTAGCGGCTACCGTCAGTTTATAATTTTGTTATATTCTACATTTTCATTATCTACATACATTATTTCAAAATCTCATGCAATGTATGTGGTATGCATGAGGAGCAATTATCCAGCAAATAATAATGATAATTGACAATTAATAAAATTGAGGTTAAAGTACACAGCCTAATACAGGGAAACCCCGTTATAACGAGGTAGTCGGGACTATCAAATTTACCTCGTTATAAGCGGTACCTCGTTATAAACGGCCGAATTAATAACAAACATCTAAATCGGGACCAAAGGATTCTCCTCGTTATAAACGGTACCTCGTTATAAGCGAGCTCGTTATAACGGGGTTTCCCTGTAGTGGGATACCCCAAGTACATTAGTTAGAGGCAATCAGTTTAATTAATGGTCAACCGTTTCCTGACGCAAATATGTAGGACTTCAACGTCTACCAGCTGGTTGATGGCCTGTTTTTGTTTGTATTCTTTAGCTAGTTCATCTATTTCCAAATCCATATAGAGTCCATTGGGCATTATATACATGTAGTCCTATTCATGACTTCACACGATGTGTATGTGCAGCTCAGCTGCGAGCAGATAATAATTGAAAATTAATAGTTGTGCACTAAAGTACACATCAGCTTTGGAAATAACCAAAGTACATTGGAAGCAATCGGTTTAACTGGTCAGCCTTCCCCCGGCAGTTCAAAAATATGTTTTTACATTCTACAGTCGGATCACATAATTATTTCCAAATCCCATTCATTACTTCACCCAATGTTACAGTGTGGTTTAGCTGGCAGGTTGCGGGTTAATACTAATGATTGAACATTAAATGATGTAATACAAAATCAAGGTTAAAGTATGAAGCATAGGAATACACCCCAACATAAAAAGAGGGCAGAGAGGGACAAAATATTTACAAGGGGTGCTACATTGTATATTGCCCACCCCTTTCACCCTAATAGCCCTGACATGATTTTGGGGCTATGCCATTACCTTTGATTACTTAAACATTCCCTAAAGCAATAATGGTCCACCACTCAACCTTTCATTGATTCAACCTAATGTTTGATTGGAATGCATTTAATTCCACATGAATGACTGACTACCTTGCATAGATGATTGCTTCTGAAGGTCTGAAGGCCGATAATAATGGTCGTAAAAATCCATGTTAATTAATCTGCAAAAGACTTTTAAGAGTTTAATATTTTAAGCAATATGATAATAATACCTCAACACTAACTTTTGTTTGCACTGGCACGTTTGGGCAAGTAAAATCATAAATGTTCAAATTTGACTTGCCCCAACAGAAAATGTACTTGCCCGCATACTTAATATAGATTTACACATTCAATACATTTTTCTCTTGTGGTTGAACAATTATTTAGTTGCCAGATCAGGCAACCAAACTAGACCATTGGTGAAATTTGACTAGCCCGACATGGCGACATCAATGCTTACTTGCCCCGGGCAAGCGAGCAAGTGGTAGTGTCTAGCCCAGACATAGTATAATAGTACAAACAATATTTCATATTTGTGGTCAGGGTTAGGGTTAGGGTTAGTACTACAGTATATAATTATATAGATTATTGGTTGGTCATGACAATGTTATCCTTGGGTTGAAAATTTACATTAAAGGTAAAGCGTTGTTTTGGGTTTGTCCACCTTGTATCTCATTGCACACATACATAAACACATGCATGCACCATTTATCATAGGCTCCTAAGCCAGGGGCCCCCGTTTCATGAAAGGCTCTTATAACTATGTTCGTACACAACCTTGGTATAACTTTGACATTTACGGCAACACGTGTTGCATGAAGGCGTCTTTGCTATCATACTTCCAACCTTGTCCTTTGTGAATGGAACAAGCGCCATCCGTATGTCCGTAGATCAGTCACAGTCACATGGAATCTAAGACTGTCTTAGCTTAAGAGCCTTTCATGTAACAGGCCCCAGGATTTTTCAAGAGAGGGGTGCATAAGTTACAAAAACAGGACCAGGACCGAGGCTTGAATTGCGTAAGCAGAGTAGGGGGTTTATCACCAAGACCAATCATGGCCGAGACCCAAGGCTGGTTTGAGTCGTTATATACAGTGGAACATCGCCATCAAGAGGCCATATACCGTAGAACACCATCGTCAAGCACCCCCAAGCACCAATATGCATCTTGCTTTTAAAGAGCCCCCGCTCTCTGTCCAAACGGGGAACTTTAATCTAGAATGCAAATAATGGTGAGGAATATTCATGAGGATAATAATGGAGGTGAATCTCATGGAAACGTCTTTAAAAGCAAGATGCGTATAGGTGCTTGGGGGTGCTTGTCGATGGTGTTCTACGGTATAGGGACCATGATGAACTCCTTTTTATATCAGGGCAAAACGAAATGTAAAAGGCTGGTACCAGCAAAATTATATGAGTTTTTGTTATATCCTAGTTCTTATAAACTACATGTTCATATAAAAATGAAGGAATTCAAGACAATGGGATATACTGGTTCTCATGTTATACATGTATTGTACAGTATCATTTTATTAGATAGATCTTGAAGTTGCAACATGACAACACACATAATCAATAAACAAGCAATGTGCCTATATGGGTACTTTTAGGTGGATATCTATTTGTTCACCTTTTGAAGGCCTATCTTTGATTATTACAAAAAATATACTGATTATGACAAAAAGACCCACCAAAATTTGACAAAACAAAGTTACAAGCCAACATTAAGTACAAGTTCAACACTGAAGGCACTCTTCTCTTAAAGAGTCTTTGCTGTGGTCATTTTATGAGACAGCTGTACTCAAACTACCCATTATACACAAGCAAGAGCAACAAATACTTTATGAATTACAAATAAACATAATAAATGTGACTAGAATTAGCTTAACCCAGCACTTGTCGGTAAAAAACAAAATTTAGATTTCAAGCCACGAAAAAGGCCTCATCACTAGCTTTCATTGTATGCCGTCTACAACATTGGACAATATTTGGCAAATATATGATTGTTTTAATTTTACAAACGTACATGTAAGTCTTTTACTTACATAATGTGAACCCATGCATGCATGCCCGAAACGATACTAACTACATGTATCACATGGGCTATGCGATAAATCGCACATACTACCATATAACGTACGCGTATTGATTAAGCGGTCGTGCAAACAAAAGTCCCGCCCGCGAACCACTAAATAGCTGTGGTTCCGTAAGTCGTAGTAATTAATTGCATTGTTCTCAAATTACAGAAACCCCATGACCCCATGACCCCATGAGAGTATGATTGATATTAAATTATAGTACCAAAACAACTAAGCATTGGTTTTATAATGCCCGGTGGTCCCCTTTAAAGGGAAGCCAAATGGTGGCATTTCTCGCTTACTGTAACTGGTAAGTGTAAAGTGTTACTTCTTGTCATATATGTCCTCTTGGGTATCAATCGGGGCTCGCCCTTAGCAGTGGCCCGGGTGCCAATGGCCACCTGAAATTTCATTTGGCTACTAAAAATTTGCTAGAAACTCTGTATTGGCCACTAACTATTACAACACACAAGTCTCTGGTGAGAATGTATTGGATGTGTAATTTTGGCCACCTAGTTTTCCAATGGTACATATGAAAAGTCACATGATTGTGCACTAACAAATGTAAGTTACGTACGTAACAGCTGTTGTAGAGTCTAATGCTAGGTCAGTGGTTACATAACCCAATGTTGTTTCATTGGGCCCACACCGATGGTGCCTTCGACTTCTTTTTATTAAACATACAAATTATCTCAAACGCAACTGACTCTCAAAATCTCAGATATACATATGACATGTAACAGCAAATGATTTAAAGGTAATAATATTTCAGGTACAAATTAAATTCAATGATTACTATGTGTGCAACAAAAATTCCAAAACATTGTATTCATAGTTAATTCGTTATGCTTTTTGACAAAACAAATTATTGTTAATTTGCAATTGAAATTTGCACAATTAGAGAGCACGGAATATACTTCATTATAGAGTAAAATGTGGAACCTTCAAATTCATTCAAGACTAGGTATTTGATTTTGCTAAAACATGCACTCTCCATATACCATAGCCTTGAAGTGCCCAGGAAGAACTTTGTAATAAATCTGAATTAGTTTTGGTCACTGGTACCATATGGATATGGATCACAAAGTAGTTGTGACTACTAATCAGAGAGTGATAGAGCAAAAGAGTTCCTGTGGCACCAGGATGGTGTTGAAAATCACAGGAAGGACTTGGTTAGCTTGTGTTTTTGAAGCGCGCAGGCAGAACTTAATTATCTGAATCAGTTCTAGTCCCACATTACGCTTGATATGTTTGCATGGTCACAGAGTCTGTATTAGTCCCACATACTGGTTAATCTGTTGCTGCAATCATTGCTGGTCCGTGTGTGACAGAGAGAAGAGCTCCTGTGGAACTGGGGTTGTGTTGGTGAATCGCGCAATAAGAAATTAATTGTCTGAATAAGCTCTAGTCCGTCACAGTGCTTGATATGCTCACATATTCAGTATTAGTCCCACATACTGCTAAAAATGTTTCTGGGATCACTGCTGATCGGCGTGTGAAAGAGAGAAAAGGTCCTGTGGAGTGTTGTTGAAGCGTGCAAGAAGGAATAAACTGCCTAAATAAGCTATAGTCCCACAAAATGCTTCATATGCTCACATGCTCACAGCATCAGTATTAGTCCCACATACCGGCTAAAATGTCACTGTGATCACTGTTGATCGGCGTGTGACAGAGAGAATAGCTCCTGTGGAACTGGGGTTGTGTTGTTGAAGTGTGCAGGAAGGACTTGGTTGTCTGCTACCGCCATTGACGGAATGTACAGGAGGGGGACGAATGTCACCTTACCGCTGTGCCAACACTGAAAGGAAAAAAAATAAGGAGAAACCATATTAATGAAAAAATAATACCAAAACAAAGATGAAATTAACATGAGAGGGAGAGTGCAAGAAGCTCTTGTGGAACTAGGGTTGTGTTGTTGAAGTGCGCAGGAAGGACTTGGTTGTCTGCTACCGCCATTGACGGAATGTACAGGAGGGGAACGAAGGTCACCTTACCGCTGTGCCAACACTGGAAGGAAAAAATAAGGAGAAAACATATTAGTGAAACAATAATATCAAAACAAAGATGACATAAACATAAGAGGGAGCGTGCGAACAGCTCCTGTGGAACTGGGGTTGTATTGTTGAAGTGCGCAGGAAGGACCTGGTTGTCTGCGGCTGCCATTGAAGGGATGAACAGGAGGGGACAAAGGTCACCTTATCGCTGTGCCAGCACGGGAAAGGATGAAATCAAGGGAAAAATCATATCAATGACATAAAACAGAAAACAAAGGAAAGATATCATCAGAACAGAAGAGTGAGAAGAGCTTCTGTGGAACTATGGTCATGTTGTTGTAGAGGGCAGGAATCCTTTGCTGCTGTGCCAACCCTGGGGATGAATGTAAACAAAGGAGGAAATACATTTATGACATCAAGAGGAAAACAAAAGAAAGATATCATCAGCATATAAGAGTGAGAAGAGCTCCTGTAGAACTAGGGTTGTGTAGTTGTAGAGAGCAGGAATCCTCTACTGCCATTGAAGAAATTAAACAGAAGGGAGACAAAGGGCCCCTTACTGCTGTGCCAACACTGGGAATGAATTTTAAACAATGGAGGAAATAAATTAATGACATCAAGAGGAAAACAAAACAATGATATCATCAGAATAGTAGAGAAAAGAGCTACTAAGGGGCTGTGGTGGTGTTGTTGGAAGGTGTATTCTATGGATTAAAAAATCTTTTTCATTCAATCATATAACACACACAGACACAACTGATGCCCCTCAACAATCATCACATAGTCTTGACAAATAAAAATATAGCGAAACTGGAATAAATATTGCGCTCCTAAAATAAAAAATTTCACTCTATATTCATCGTGAGAGAAATTCAAGTATTGTTCAAACAACAACATTATACAACTAAAAAATCATTATCTATATTTAGTACAGTTTAAATACATACCATCCAAGGTTTACTCATAATTCAGTGAAAATTTCAAAAATAGTATTTGATCAATCATTTGCTTATTGTTAGACATGAAAGCAGAACTTACGATTGTCAGCAGAGCGCCATGCTTGAAGTTTGGTTTAAAGGCGATGAGTTCTGGGATCTCTCCTGGCTCCCCACGGACAAAGCCACTGTGGAATACAGAAAACATTGGCATCGACAGTTATTACTATTGAAATGAATGTTCAGTTAATACATCATACTTACAATCTACATTCATGTACAAATCTGAAATGAAAAGCCATATTGCTTTTTAGTGGATCCCTCCATTTCCAAAATTATTTACCATAATTATATGATTGTAGTTTTCATTGTACAGCTATTTCAATTTATTTCACACATGTAAACCTTGTATTTTTTGTACAATGCTATGTATTTAAATTTTGTTTGGAAATGAAATAAACTAAACTGAAACTGAAACTGAATTAAAGGGAACAAAATATTTCTAATCCCAATCAATAGCATTGCTAGAAATTGAAAATGGCCTATAAAACTATGTCAAAGTTAAAACATGCAGTTTCAAACTGTATTTTCTTTATTTGAAGACAAACATAATGAATGCATCTTCAATTATTTGTAAAAATTATTTCATTCATGGAAATTGTCTGCATAAAAGAGCAGAATTCCTATAAGTAAAAAAGCTTGGCCCTAAACAAGCTATTTTAAACTTTCGTTAGCTTGAAACAAAATACACACAAATGTAAATTTGAAATGTGTTTTACATAGTTGTATATATGTACAGTATCTCTTTTTAATGATACACAAAATTGGAACTTTTCTTAGTCAACTAACTACATCGCCTCATAAAAATTATCAACAGAAATAATTGATTCTAAGATATTTGTTGAATGATCTGTGTGGTGTATACCTTGGAATGAGTTGTAGTGTTGGTGTTAGTCTGGTGATGAATATTGCTATCAGGTCTCCCTCATTCTCTGTTTCTTTGTTGCCTTTGAAGAGCACTGCCAGGCGTTCACCTGTCCTATCCCACGCCATGTCCTGTATTAACCCGCCAACTCTGTAAAACAAAATAACATAACATTTATTTGCATAAATAACGCCAGTGCAATCAATGAAAGACATGTTGAAAGACATTTGAGAAAAACATCCACACTGAATCTTTATACTTAAACATTAGCAGATTTAAATTGTAATAAATATTCCTTTTTACAAAGCACGATTCCAGAATGGAATTTATTCCTAAACTCTCTAAATTAGATCCCAGATTGTAGTTGGATAAGCAAAGCAATTAGCGACCTCTCTTTCTGCATCAAGACCTGTCTGTTTGACTCCACATCCACGGGGTGTTGGACAGTAAACGAACAAGAACAGGAACAAGAATAAGAAGGTGCCAGTAACAATTATAACCCTCATTTGACCGAGTTTAGAACATTTTTGATACAGATTGCTTTTACCTCATTTCATAGTCGTCACACTGGAAAGGAACCTCAGACACATCGGCACACTTGATGGCCGTCTCTGCCCCTCCTGTCCGGCAGCCGGTCTGGGAGAAGTTGAGAGAGAATATGGCCGGTTCGTTTTCGGTGCAGAAGAGCAGGAATCTACCGTCAGGGCTCCAGCAAGCGCTCGTGCAACGGCCGGATAGCTGCGTCCACTTCTCACACGTCCAGCTTCTTGTCTCCCACACTCTGTAATTAGTATATAAGAAAATAGAAAACAATTTGCCATCAAATACAACACCTTGATCAGCACCAGTCCTAAAAATATGGGGAAATGATCCTTGATTAAAAAACTACAATATAAATTGATGTGTTCTTTTTTTAGCATTATGAAGTTTCATTGCGATTATTCTATTAATAAATTGTATCATTTTAATTGTACTTTAAGGTATGAAATAAACATTAATTTGGTGAAGATACAGATTGCAAAGACGGATTTAAATACTGAATAAGGTCCTGAATTTTCATCAGAGAGGTTCAATTAAATCCTAGGTTAATGTAGTCCATAAATTTGATTTTTAAAACAGTGTTGGTAATTTAGTCCATGGGTTAAATTGAGTACATTTTAATAGCAAAAGTTTGACCACTTATATTCAAATTGAAGTTCTCACCTGAATACTTGTGATGGCGACGCTGCAAAGAGCTTAGAGCTGTCGGGCGAGTACTTGAGGAGGGTAACACCGCCCCCACCAGCCCTCCGCAGTGGTACACAGGACTCCCTTGGGACATCCCACACCTGAAGAAAACAACCAGTGATCCAATTAAATAAACATTGATCCTACATGATCACTACTGTCACCGGACGTGCAAGAAGCATTCGGTAGTAACATGGTAACAGGAGGAAAGCATGAATGATTCCAAATATTTGCACAGATCTTTGAAATTCAACAGATTTCTAAAACCGATGTGCCCACACATCTTTATCTTGATGGGCTCACCCTCCCCCCCCCCCCCCCCCCCCCTTCCTCCCTCCTTCATCACTCTTACTTTGTTGGCTCTATTGGTGCAAAACAGGATTGATGACCATGGTATACATGTTGATTATAATTTGGTTGCATCTTTACATCATGCAACCTAATCTGAAAGCATTTGAATGGGATCAAGTATCAAATATCACTTTTTGGAAAAGTCATATTAATAAGTAAATGGATCACTTTAAGGTCAAGAAACGTGTGCAAATCATACATCTTACTTTGATAGGATTAAGGATTTGATAACAGAACAAATTCAAAAGTGGATAAAAATCACATAAGATAGATCTATTAACATTACTACATTACTAAGTCTCCATAAATAATACACCTTACCAAGATAGCAGTATCTCTTGGGGAAGCAGAAACCAACAAGCGCCCTCTTGGGTCCCAGTGGAGACATGTGACGGGTGCGTGGCCATTGTATGATAGAACCTGAGCTGCACTGGCTGTAGGCCTGGAGGGGGAAAAAGTAAAACAAAACAACAATTCATTAGAATTGTTATTTATCCATTCAAGACTGTTTGATTTTGATATAAAATAAATTCTCTTTAGACACCAGCCCGAGCATTTTTGGAACTAGTCATTAACGGATTAAAGGGACTTGGTAACATTGTCCAAATCCTACAAATCCAATTGGAATTCTAGTGGTTCCCGCATGCATTGTTTTATTCATATTAACAATAAAAGCATGGGACAGGTTTCGGTTTGTCAAATTTCCATTTCGTTCAAAAGATATTTACGATTGAAGTGCTCGGATATGAAATCCACTGGACCTTTTCAGCCGTGTATAAAGTAAACATTTCTCGGCCAAATAACATCCAATTAACTTGAAATTTTCACACATTACTTTCTGGACATATCAGATCACATCAATACACATTTTATTAACCGTGCATCACTTTTTGCACTTATCAACAAAGTTACTAGATCCCTTTAACAGGTTAAGGAATTGTCATTTATGGAGAATTTGTACTGCACTGGCTGTTGACCTGGAAGGAAAAGAACAAAAATTATGTGAGATATAGAATGGTTATTTCAGGAATGACAATTGGAGAACTTGCACTGCGATATTGGTTGGTCAGGGGGTCAGGAAGTTCACAATAGTACATGATGTACCCAAAATATCAAGGATTAGGTTTTTTTTTCCAATTTACATCAATTTCTTATTACCGTAAAACTCCGTGTATAAGACGCACTTTTTTTCCGTCGGAAAATTTTCAAAGTGGGGGGTGCGTCTTATACACAGGTACAGCCAAAAAAAAAAAAAAAAAATTTAGAATTTTTTTTTTGGGACACCCAGTAGTGATGTTTAATGCATATTAAACTGGTCTAGGGCATGACAAGAGCTTGATATAATGGGGAACATTTATCAAAATATACCTTTTTCCTACATAAATTATAGTGGTTAGCAAAACAAAATGCAAGTTTTTAAGCAGTAACACTGCTACTAATTGAATATTCAGATATTCATGAGTAGCAGCACTTATTTAATATTCAATTTTCTAAACAGTGGTTATACATTTTTCTCAACAAAAAAGTTATTAATGAATTTAGTATTTTGCATATTTAATGAGCATTGCTACCTCATGAGCATTGCTACCTCATGAATATATGAATATTCATGAAAAAAAAATATTCTAAAAAAAAAAAAAAAAAAAAAAAAAAAAAAAAAAAAAAAAAAAAAAAAAAATTTAATAGAAAGTTGGGGGTGCGTTTTATACACGAGTGCGTCTTATACACGGAGTTTTACGGTACTTTAATTTTAATTGTCATTTTCTTTTGAATTCTTTTACCAGTCTAAATCTATAGGTTAACTACATAATGTCTTCCAAATGGATATGACACTTCCTGGGAAGCAACTAACATACCTTGTAGACATGGATGTAGGGTCAATGTGCCACATTGATGACAGAGTTATGACAACCCACAGCCTACACTGTGGCAGACAGGGACTCTCATACACTCCCTGGGGAGCATTCCAGCCAGTGTAATAGAATATATGGCCTATATATTAAAGCCTTTATAACAAACATACCTTGTTGACATGGATGTAGGATCGATGTGCCAGATGAGGATACAGCTATGACAACCCACGGCCAACACTGTGGCAGAGAGGGGCTTCCACGACAGGCATGACACTCCCCGCTGATGTCTGTGCTTTAATGTTGGTACTACGTCACTGGCAAATAAAATGCAAAAAATTAAAGAAAATTATTATGGTAATGAATTATATAAATACTAATATGAGGTTAGGCAAATGAAGGTAGATATTGAAATTGTGTTATACATGTAGATAGTAAGAGCATTTTATATATAGATTCATGTATGTATTTATATTTCTCAGAGGGAGAGGGGAAAATGTATCTATTATTTTTGTGATTATATCTTCTATTACAATGTAAAATATCTCTTTGTTGCAATCTTAGATTAACCCTTCTGAAGTTAAAACATGACAAAATCATTTCTACATTTCTGTCTCACCTTAAAAAAAAAAATTTCTTACAAAGCATCACTTTATTATTAGCCTACTTTGTAATAAAAACAAAGCATTTTACATCTAGTACGATTACCATTTCATATGCAATACTGCTGAGTCTCCAATGACTTTCTTCTCACACTGCATCCTTTTATTGATGTGAATATATTGATGGTGCTATCTTTCCAAGCTGAGAAAAACTTCTTGGCATATAGACTAACTCTCCTGAAGTTAATTCATGAAGAAAGAATCCATCTCCACAATTGTCATACTGTCATACGTATACATAATATTATCTCCATAAAAATTAAAAATTTCTTGTTCAATACTATTATGCCTACAAAGACTTCTTAAAATAATACTTTATCTTTTACAAAGTTGTTGCAGACTTACCTTCCAGAGGTGAATATCTTGATGGTGTTATCTTTCCAAGCCACGGCGCACTTCTTTGCATGTTGATGCCACGCCATGGCTCTGATCTCGCTCTCTCTCCAGTCCTTCGTTCTGCTGAATTCACTGGTCATTTCTTCAGAAGAAAGCTGAGAGAAGAAAAATAATTGAGGGAAAGTTGTAATAATAATTAAACATAACAAAGATAATATTTCCTAGTCATCTTCAACTATGATGGCAAAAGTTAGGGGGAGATTTAAGAATACATTCATTGAACAATTTCAACCCACATTGAACAATTTCAACCCAGAGTATGTTCAGTTGTTGTTTTCTGGCATTTGTACGGGTTTGAATATATGCATAGAAACCAACATTGAAATTCAACAATCAGGATGATTCAATGGAAATTTCATCAGAAATCAGGGAGATATATCAAATGCATACATTACAACCTAATGAAAATAATCTTTCACAAATCAGGGAGATTGGCTGATAGGATGAAATCTGATGCGGTAATCTTGAGAGTTGGGAGACTTGGCAGCTCTGTAAATGTATATCATATATTTCATTCTTACCATAAGATGTGGGTATAGAGATCCTCTGAATGAGTTGACCCATGTCACTGTGGACAGACACCCACAGGCAAGCATCGTCATGGGCCACGGAGCTGCAGTACAAAAACATCAATTACATTCATTAATAATGGTTTATTGTCAATTTCACCATCACCATCACCAATTTTCATGAGTAACCCTTTAAGTTCAACCATTATTACAGGCAAGCATTGTCATGAGCCACGGAGTTGCAATTAACAAACGGTAATATCATTAATATTCCTCACCACACCAGCCGTACGAACAAAATCATTTGGTTCAAGGACTTTCTCCAGTGCTGCCCCCAGACTCTGGAACTCTCTTCCCAGCCTCATCCGCTATGATATAATGTATGTACATTATGTATGCCCATGCCTAAATTGTGTATTATAATGTTTACAAAATTAATTTGCTTATGAATTGAATGTTAATACAATTGCTCTTATGTTTTGCTTGTAAAGCGCATTGATAGTTCTCACCAGTTCTGAAATGCGCAATATAAAAAAACAGCTATTATTATTATTATTATTATAATATCTTGGGCCATGACAAAGAACGACAGAAAAAGAGTGGACGCTTATGAGATGTGGTGCTACAGAAGGCTTTTACAGGTGTCTTGGCAAGATAGGAAGACAAATGTATGAATTCTGAACAAGATTGGTACAGAGTTAACTATCAGAAGGGGAATTATGGAACGAAAACTAAAGTACTTTGGGCACATCGAATAGGAGAACTGAAGGAATTGAGAAAAGAATACTGCAAGGTGCAATTGAAGGAAAACATGGCAGAGGTCGTCCACCGACATCTTGGACTGACGATATCAAGAGAGTGTCCGGGGAAGGAATGAAGGGTGCAACACACTTGGCAGAAGACAGAGTTACATGGCGTGCTCTCGTGAAGACCACAGCAGCGCACAGTACAGCGCCACCTGAACTTGATGATGATGAATATCATTATAACTACACAAGATGGGGAGCTGTCTACTTAGCTGACATGAAGTTGCTGGAGAAAGAGCACCCCACTGTTCACACAGAGAATTCGCTGCTGGAAATTTTGTTCATGGTGAGTTTAACAATATTTCCACCAGTGTTGGGTAACTCGAGATCGATCTTGATCTCGAGACCAGTCTTGAGATCGGCATCAGTAATCTCGATCTTGTTCTTGATCTCGAAGGTGTTGGTCTTGATCTCGAGAGCTTCTGTTCTCGGAATTGTCCGAATTGTCCTTCAAGATCAGCTCGAGATCAACATTGTTATTAATTACGTAAAATATCAAACGAAAAAAGCTTTTTAATCGTTCACCAATCGGCGAAAACATGACTTCTGAAGTTCTGATTAGTGATAGCTTTTACCAATCATTGTTTAGCTATGATGGATTCTACCTTTTAAACTTTGTTTTGATATTAAATTAAACTAAAGCTACAAAATGATCATTGTTGTGCTTTATTTGCCCACCATATGTTCTTGGCAGGTTATAAGTGGTTGAATTATAATGAACTTATAAGCCATAAATCAATCTTCTTGAATGGTTGTGGGGTCTTGGACCCAACACTGATTTCCACAGATCAAGCACTGAACATGTCAACCGAATCTGTAAAGTTGCGGGCAGAGTTGGTTGGAATCACACGAACTGACACAGCGAGAGACAGATGGTGTGTAAAACATTCAATGAAAGACGCAGATCTGTCAAAGGCTCGAATCATGCGAGATGAGACTGATGTAAAGAAGTTGACAGAGCAGCTTCGATTCTTCAGGGTATTTCAACATGACGAGGGTCAGATTGTGTGTATCTCTTCACAAGATGTTGCATCAGCCAACATAACAGATTCTCTCTTGCATGCAGACATATGTGGTAAGGACAGTTTACTTGAGTTTGTCAATAAACGTATGAGCACACACAATGGACAATTTCGTGACAAACTAAAGAAATGCACCACCATGAACCTTGAGAACATATATATTCCCAAAATGACCACTCTACGAGAGAAATGCCCCTCATAGGCTCAAGCTTGTGAGGCGGATAGAAACTGTTCCAACGACTACTTGTTGCAAGCGACTCCGGACGTGAGATTGACTTGAAGAACATTCTACATCATGAACTATCACCTGTTCCACTGGCTCTGGCCATTTTTTGTGCATGCCGTTCAACTGAAGATATAAGGAAAGCGGATAAAGCTCAATTGGCCAATCTCCTACAGGTACATGTAGATGCTACAGAGGTTAATATCCCCAATGACAACATCCCTCGAATGTTCTGATTGACGGTCAAGGTCTTGTCAAGCTTTAGGAATAAGTCAAGGGTGCAAAACATCGGCGGCTTTGCAGACAAGTTTGTTTCTTCAGATTCCACCCCCCCCCCCCCCCCCCCCCCTTCTTTGAGATCTCGGCCGAACGAAAATTATTATTTATCTATGAAAGCATTAATATTTGTGATATTATTGGCCTATAATAAAAAGAAAAATATAAGCCTAAAATACTTGCATGATTCTACTGAGTTCTGGTCCAGTCTGGAGACCGAGAAAATGTTTCCATTCCTTCAGTCGGTACACCGACATGACTCAGGCTTAGGTTATTTTAGACACATAATTTATTGCTAACCTGCTTCAATCTTAGACAGTTCGTCCAGGCATCTCCGACAGGCCATGACTCGACAGGTGTACCAGGCCTGTTTCCATGGCGACACCTCGGCAACGTGAGGCAGGAAGGCAGACTGGGCGGGTCTTCGGTTGCTAGGAACACAGACTCTCAGTTGATGCACTAATGCTTGGATACTCAAAACCCTAATTACGGATATATATCACAAATAAGGAAAAAGAAAATGATTTCATCTAATGCTGCAAGTGACCTTGTATGATCAGATAGAAAATCGGATTGGCAAACTTGAAGTATGATCGAAAATGGGATCAAAAATTGGATCGGACTGAAAAGAAGAAAAAAAAGAAGAAAAAATAGGATTTCATGATCTCCACATTTGTTTCCCTTTGTTCCACTATCTTTTATTTTAATTTTTTTACAAATATGTCAATATCTGGTGTGTGATTTATTATGATTGAATGTTTCATCTGTATAAATATTTGTCACAACATATTAAATTTGTGTTATTTGTAAAAATTAATGTTTTGCATATTCACAAAGAAAATAGATACTCTTTTTTCCCCCGAACCGGAAGCCCCTTACTCGCTGGTATTCTGGTACCTGTCTGATCCGGGTCACAGCATAAACTAACAGGCACCCTTGGTTGGGGTGTAGATAATTTAATATATATTAATGATATTAAAAAGCTGACATATCCATTATAACTTACAGGCACCCTTGAGTGTAGTTGATGGGTGCGTTCCTGGCATGGAATGGTGACTAGGTCCCCATTCTCCTCGCACACATTGATGAAGCCTTCAGCAGGCGGGGATGGTCCCACAGCTAATGAACACATGATCATGAGGATTGGAGCAATAAAATAAACAATTTTAACATTTATTTGTTTCAATGATTTGTTTAAAATAATGTTGATCATTTCCCTGCTTTCAGCACAATTACAATGTAAATCTCATACTAGGGTATGACCCACATATTGTAATTAGTGGTGTCGATTTCGGGATGTATTTCCCTCCCGGGACTCGCGATAATTTTTCGGCGAGTCACGGGTACCCCAAAATTTGCGCCCATTTGTTGGAATTTCGCTATCGGCATATCACGCCGCTAGGTAAAACATGTTTAATTACATTGCATCTCATGAATTATAATTGAACTAGAATGTAAACTAGCATATTATTACAGAGTGCATGAACACAAAAAGGACAAAAAAGAAAATGGGAGTGGGCAGATAACTTGGGCGTTCAAAGAGGGAAAAGGGAAAGAAAAGAAAATGAGCATCGGGCATAGATAACTCGGGCGTCGAAAAGGGGACTTTTGCTTTTTTGGGATATCGAGTATCGATTGTGCGCCCGGGACTTGACATTTTTCGGCGGGACCCGGGTACCCGTGACTCGTCAACAGCCTTATGTGTAAATGGTCCTGATACTGATAGGACCAATTTACAGCACACAGTGGTACAGTCTAATGGACACAATTTGAATCACTTTTATTTTCAACATCCATTACTTATTCCTTTTATTTCCATTCTATTTGTTTAGCTTTGTTTATCCTGTGAATTTATTCTTTATTATCAGATTCAATCCCATTATCTTTATATTGTCTTGTTCTTATTCTCAGCGTAGATTTCATCAACTATTTTGTTGTCTTTGTCCTGTGTATGAATTGCGTGCTGTCTTATCTTCATTATGAATGCTAATTCTTCTGGAGATATTTACTTTCTATCAGTCATATCATCATATCATATCATTCAAGTGAATTTGTTATTTTTGTTCTCATCGTAGGATTGGGAGTAGCTACAATAATTTGTCATAAACTAGTTCTAAAGACCCTTTTCTGGCTATTGCTTTTCTCAAACCCAATCTTTGCTTGCTTTTCCTTTTGCCTTTTTCTTTACTTATAATAATGTTGATTCCTTTAGATTTTGACTTTTTATTTAATCTTCTTCATAATTGTCTTCATTGGTCAAAATATCAAACTTTCAAATGTAAATATGGTAAAAAGTAAACAGGAAAATATGAAAACAGACGGTTCATATTGATGTAAACAGACATTGAATTAAAGTGTAAAGAAGTGCCTTCGTCAATGCTTGACGTGTAGATTGTAGGACACTTTGGGAAAGAGGAATTATAATTGTCTTTGGATTCTTTAAATTCTTGTGAAGAAATAAAACAGACATAGATCATAGTATTTGTTTAATTTTATTTCAAGTACCGGTTATGTTTTATTTATTTTTTTACCACCACAATAAGAAGCAAATATAGATAAACGTTCTGAAGTTCATGGGACTTATCAACATACACGCAACTGAAAACATTATGCTACGGAAGAGAGAAGTCAAAATGAAAAGTAGGCTTTCCACCATAACACAAATGTACTAACAAAAATGACAAATTTTACAAAGACTTTTCAACTGGTTAAAATTAAATATAGACAAAATATTAACAACTCCATATTTTCAGGAAAAACGTAATAGTTACCACCTCTTTTTACGGAAAGTAAATGTTTTAATATTTTCATTGTTTTTTTTTCGGGCCAGTAAAATTATTTCGGGCCAGTAAAACCTGAAAATTAGAAGAATCTACTGGCCCGATAGGGCCGTAAAAAAAATGTGAGTGTGAGGCCCTGCTGAAGAGCTACGGTTTCTTGCCTCTATAGTCTTAAGGCACTGGCAATATAGTAGTGTTAGGCCCACCACTGCTATACTGTATACACTGTAGCCGATCACATGATTTTACGGGTATTATGCCTGTTAAATGGCGCTTGACCGACGTTTTCTCAGCATCTACCCGACCTGTATCCCGCAGCGGCGGTAGACAATGTGCTCTCGAGCGGCGATTCGTCCTTTGTCCCCCCCGTGCGGGCGTCATGTGATTGGGAATACAGACGCCAAGCGCGGGGCGATTCAAACTGGTTGGGCTCGCAAGCACGAACTAGATTCACTCTGAAAAGACGCCATGTTTCGTGGCCAGTCGATCCGAGATTGTGGCGGAGGGAGCGGACGTGCGGGCCGCAAGTGTGGCGCTGTAGCGCTCCGGCACGGGTTTTGGGGGGCTGGGGCATGTGGGAATAAGGATTCCAAACGGGTCGTCTGACAACGAAATGGGTGAAGGGTTTGGGAAGCCATTTGAGTAGTGTTTCGGATAGGACCTAAATGTTATGTGTTTCACACGTTGTGTGTCTTGTTAGTACCGATAACGGTGTGTTTGTCGGGCACAACGCGAAGGAAGCATGGCTCCCACGAGGAGCCGAGGGGTGAAATGGGAATCCCCGGGGATTCCAACAGTTTGAAAGGCACGGTGACGTTCCCCCCCGCCGAGCGAGAGACGGACGAGTCAACGTCGGAGCTCTGGAGGGCCGGGTTTAAGGGTTGAGTTAACGTTATGTTCAATATCGTGTTACTGAGTGAGTGAGTGGTAATTGGACTGATTATGAAGATATCTATGATTTTATATAGCCACGGCGGGCGGCCTCAGCAACCGCACAAAAAAACGGCTACATTGGCGCTGCAACGAAATAAAAGAATAAAAAATTGAATGGGGGGGAAGTGTGTTTATTTGGAAAATTAAGGAAAATCGCTGAAATTGAAATTAGGAATATTTTGTTAATTTTGGGAGCACGTGGCGCGTGCGGTAGGGCCACACTTTCGCTCGTTTGGTTTTTAATGCGAAGAAGTGTAGTGGACACTTTGTACGGGACGCCCCGTTGGGTTGGGTGATTATTTGTGATTTTTGCGGACCTTGGGGAAGAAATTGAGGGTTTTTAGGGTATTTAAAGGAGCAATTGCATCGGTGGGATTTGGTAGGAAAATGTTGTTGTTTTAGTAGGACTCACGAGGTGAGCGCCTATTGAGGCATTGATTCAATGTGAAAATTGGGCAACGTGGCTTTTTGTACGTGGGTCAATGCAGGCTATGTTTCGGGGGTTTCGTGATATAGGGTTATAAAAGAGAACGGCGTAAATTGTTTTTTAGTGTAGTCGATCGGGTTGACACCTCTGATTTGAGGGCAGCGATTGCGCAATACTTTGGGTGAGAGTTTGGTCGCCCGGGCGTTTTGTATTGGCTTGTACATGATTTGTTTTTGCGATGCGGATGCATGCATGTTTTGGGAGATGGAATTGCCTGTAGCGCATGTGTTATTGTTATAGCCTCCTATCTGAGTTGATGATGTTCCGCTGAGTTTTTGCGAGAGTTATGTATGAGGTAAGGTCGAAGTAGACTGATATTTTGTTGGAGTTGGAAACTAAGACTTGATTATTTTGGAGCGAGTGTTGTGTACATATCGTGAAAGTGATGTCACTGATAGTGATATGTGGTTTGCAGGATTGATAAGCTGTTCTGTAAATATAGGTGATGATTTGATAGTGCATTTGCCCACCCGTAGGAATCGTGGTCGTTTTCAGATGATTGTTTAAAATTATTGATTGTTGATTATGTAGATTGTTGACTGGGTATTGGGAGATTTGTGTGTTGGTAAGTGATAATATTGTGTGTGATCAGGGATTTGTTTCAGTGGTGTATAGTGAGGCCAAGAGAGTCGATTGGTTTGAGGTCGTACACCTGTGCGATGTAGGCCAAGAGAGTCAATTGGTTTGAGTCGTCAGTGGGGTCAAGAGAATTAGTTTGAGACCAGGTATGCTATAGTGGTTGTGTGGTGGTTGCGTGGGATGTGTGGATTGACTTTGGAATGTTAACAATTAAATATTCGTGCGGCGAGATTGTGGATATTACTCTTAGTATACCTCGCATGAATTCCGTTAAATTTGTGTGAGAGGCGTCAAATGAATATAAATATAATGCTTATATGGTTTCAACACAACAATCGTGTTGAAATCGATGAAATGTTGTAAATATATGGGGGTTCTTTATGCCTTATTTTTTATTATAAAAAGGGCAATCGGGAAAATTATTGAATTGTGGATGTTTACTGGGGCCTGCGCTCCATGTAAACAAGTATAGTTATAAAGCGAAGGTAGCCGTGAATTTATTTAGGGTATAGTTTGTCTGTATAGTTTGCCTTTAGGTGTCTATACATTAGCGGAAGTCCACCCGACGGGAGACACCAGTAGACACTGGGTGAATTCAGCATTCTCCCTCCCTTAGATAGTTTTGAGGGCAGATAGCCATTAGTGAATTAATTTATGTAGTGCATCAGAAAATTGGGCGTTTTTTATTGGGATGTAATTAGGAATAGAGATTCATTGGGTGTTATTTAAGCACACTGTGGAATTGAAAATTGGTGCATGTTGAGATTGGGCGTGCTTTGGGACATTTTTTGGATGATAGGGCTTTTGAAGGATTTGAATTTATTGGGGGGAATCTTGAGGAAAACTTGAGGGCTCATATAAAATAAATTTTTGGAAGGGGAGGAAAGTGGGTTGAAGGTATTTGGCTGAGGGAAATTATTTTGAAAATTTGGGTCTCTGCTAAATATTTGATGCCATTGTTTAACCCCTATTATTCTATGTTTCTTCTCTTTCAGGAAAGTTCCAGAGTTCCGTCATGGGAGTTCGCGGGTCGGCAATACTTCTAGCTTTAGTTATCTTCGCTGGAGTGAATTCTGTCATGTGTAGTTCGCGGTAGAATATTGAGTTGAATTATTTATTGGTGGATTCATAATTTGAATAGCTCACAGTAATTAGCGTTCACGTCCATTTGAGATAGATAGCAATTGTTTCGCGAGAGTTGAAAGTTACCCAGCCTTATTTTAGTATTCGCGGATCACGGGCTAGACAGGATTGGTACATTCGCTGGACCTACGGTTTTATTTAGGGCAATAGGACTCTTTTTTATTGTTGCACTGGATTAAAGAATATCCTCCCGATTTTTGTTGCAACAAAACATCGGAAGCGAATCATTTGATTTTGTTATGGTGTTAGAGAGAAAGGACTCATCTTTGCCATAACAATTTTATGGTAATGTTTCTTTATTAAATTAATAAGTTGTTATGAAGTAGTCGCGGTCATTTTAGGCTCGAAGGCTCAGAGTTGAATACCATCGCGAGCACTTCACACAGGGATTGAAACAGACTCTAGTAGACCGAGTGATCCCACTCGCCGGGTTCACATGGTCCTACGGTCTTTGGTCGTCATTTCCGGTACTACTTACCGGGGCACATGTAGCGGCCAGGATACCGAGCGACTTCAATCCAATAACTAGGATCAGCTGAATGCACACACAGGTCGGACTTGTTAGACCAGGGGTCCGATCAATTGGAATTTGTTTATTCCGAGTTGATAGGGTCGCAAGGTGTGAGCTGGTTCATATTTAATTTAGGAGTTCTCGTTCTCGTAGACAAATTTGAGAGTTTTAGCTACCTCACTGTGTAGTTGTCTAGGAGTCTGGACTTGCGAGTTAAAGTGACGATAAATAGCGAAGATTATTGTTCTTAGCGAAGATTATACTAGGATTTCGGAGGAAGCCCAACGTTGCAGTCAAATGGATCGCGCTTCATAAGTAATTGCCTTTTGAGTAATGGACGATTGTTCGGACTTGCTTTAAAATCTTGGAAACACTTTAGTACAAGAGGCGCCTGGGCAGCAGGTTTTGATATTACTCTGGTTGCAGTAACGTCTGATAATACGCCGTGTAACCCGCAGAATATGTTAAGGACTGATATGAGGCTGTGCCGCTCAAAGCAAAAAGATGATATTTTGTAGGGTGTATTACTTTATTTCTCGATATGGAAATAAAGCGCTTCGGCTACGTGATTTCGCGTCCATAGTTAACACAATAACTTCAGAGGTCGCGGAACACACCTGAATGGGGATTCCGCTACTGTAGCAGTTCATCACAGGACAGCCCGCCACAGCAGAAGTTAGACCCATTTAATTATCGTCGGTTTCGGGATTACTAACTTACGACCAACAGTCTAAACACTATCGCTATTGATACCACCGGACGCGCTACACTAGGTCCTGACCCATCGACTATACTACAGGGAAGCAGTCGCAGACGAACACTTATTATGACGGCCCATGATATACATTGTATCATGTGCGTGGGGGGGGAGTGTCAATCGGGTCCACGCTTCACTGCGGTATCCACCCGTATAAGGACGGATTAGGATTAGACGAGCTTACCGAGGATGTTCACGATACATTCTGCTAGGTGAGGTGAGCCATTTACTTTAATTTGTATATGTTGGATTATCGCTGACTATACACTGGACATAAGGTTGCCATCATAGGAGGCCTAGTGTTGATTTAAAATTTAAAAGGTTCCAGTGTGAGTCTTTAGTTGAAATATTATTAAAATGCAGTGACTCTTATTTTTGACACTGCCAATCGCATTGACAGCGAAGGTGGCACATATTTGTATATTTAATAAAGGAAAAATATACACTGTGAATAGATTTCCTGGGAGAAGATCCCTCGGTTTATTGCTCCAGATGAACTTTATTGTATTCCTTTCAATGAGTGCGACATTCCCGGGAATTTTATATTTGATGTTGGATATGAGCTATTCTCCCTTTGGTTCGATTTGTTTTTAGACATAAAATTCTTTCATAAGTTGGGATGACTTTTGTTTAATATTTGATAATATGGTCAATAACTCCCTTGACGATGGATGACATTTGTTGATTCTGGAGACAAATCTCCTCCTGATATTAATTTGGTGTTTGAGAAGGACAAATGTTCCCCCTTCATTAATGACTTAATTTGGGGTATAAAGAATTGTTGGGACATTTGTTAAATATGGGTTTATGGGGGAGGCATTTCTCTTTGCTGAAATGTCAAGGGAAAAATGGTCTTCCTTAAACAGGGATTTAATTTTGTAAGTGAACTTTCAGATATTGTTCACTAGTTGTATTTGATAGAAATTTGTTAGTAGGAGAAGGCAATAAATAGTCCTTTCTTATGGTATTAGTCGTTATATAGTTTGGTATTGAAAATAATTGGGATAAGGAAGAGAAAATATTTCTTATCCCAATCGCGCCGTTTGTGTTAAATTTATTTACACAGAGAGTCAATAGTTTGGGTAAACTCTCTAGTGATATTTTGAAATACAGGGGTGTGATGTTTGGTGTAAAAAGATAAAGGAAGAATTAATTTACACACCCCTTGAATCAGATCAGGTTCGAATTTCAAAGGAACCTGGGCTGCCCTGTAATTCTACTCGCAAAGAGTTTTCTTTGAGGAGGGGGAATGGACGGTTAAGCCATTTTTTAAATTGTTGTGTCCCCCCCCTTTTAATTGTCTTTGTATAATGGGAGTGGACAACTTCGGTGCATCACTGCCGTTTCATCGGGGATACAAAATACTGTCCCCCGGACCGGCCGTTTCATCGGGGATACATATACTGTCCCCTGAACCGGGCCGTTCATCGGTGGATAAAAATACTGTCCCCGAACTGGCCCGTTTCATCGAGTTTGTCTACTCTGAAGAACACCGCAGTTGCTAGGGGGTACAAGCTCGTCACCGGCTGTAGGGCACAGGACTCTGGTTGTCCCATGCAGGCAACCAGGCTTCAGTGGAAGAACCCTCCTTTTTGGCCACGATTGAGCGAGTATAGTCCCCGGCAGTCTGCGATTATTTAAAATTTATTATTGATGAGGGCTCTCATTTGTATTATTCGGGACAAATACAAATTGAGGAGTAGTAGTTATGATGATT
>JBAMJV010011430.1:0-54213 GCA_037951105.1 Echinarachnius parma | reverse complement strand
GGACCATGGTGTCTTATTGATTTATAGGCCATAATAATTGTTGGGTTAGTTAAATGGAAGTCGGATGAATGTCGTGTAGGATATGAGTGTATACTACTATTGTACACAAACATATTTCGAAATGCTAATGGTATAGTATTTATGGCCATGTGTTTTGAACTGGGCCAGTAAGCAAATTTTATTAAAGTCAAAATATTGTTATTAATTTACATCCAATACTCATGAAGGTATACATTTTTGGAAAGGATATGGTACCAGGATTCCATTTGTGCTGTTTAAAAAACAACTGTACAGGGTGTGTCAAAAAATGGGCTACAATATGACGAAAATGAGACAAAAAAAGTACCATTAAAAAATCGCCACTGGAGAAAAATCTTATCCACCTAGTGAAATGTTGTATGCATAATTCAATTGAGCGTGATTGCACCTTTCGTTTGGTATATAATTTGCTATGTTTCATATATGATTATGTAATTTTGTGCAATCATCTTTTTGTACAATATTTAGGTATGCACCATACAATAGATCATGACAAAATGTACTCCAAGTCAAAGTATCTTTATCCAAAAGCGTGAAAACATTATTAGAAATTATATTGGATGAGGAATCTACTAATATGATGTCAATTTGAAACAACACTATCAGGTGTGTCAACAAATATGTAAAAAATATAACGAAAAGCGAGAAAAGGTTAGATGAGAAAATGTATAATGTTTACATATGTTTGAGTATCCTTAAAATACAACTTCATACTAGTTTATTATTACAGGTACTTCTCCAGAAACCAACGTGATTGTAATTGCAGTTTGCGCGGTCTTTTTCGTCTTGTAAAAGCAAGGCAACATAATTAAAGTGATTATAAACATTATATTCGTGATTGTATTCACGCGTGTAAAAGCACTCTAGATCTATCTGCACAAAGGCCAAAGTAGTATTTTGTGTGATTATACTTGCACGTGAATACACTGTACTAAAATAATTCATGCTCCCCTCCTCTTTGCAACATTCTTTCTACAGTTTTAAATTATGCTCCTCTTCTCATGGTAGGCTCTAGATTAGGCTTTGAATTTTGTTTATCCAAATGTTTAATTGTCCAATGTTTAAGTATTCATGACATCTGGTAATTGTACATAATGATCCCATTCATAAGAAACTATCCTAGTCTTGAGGAAGCCCCCCCCCCCCCACACACACCCCCCCCCCCCCCCCGATGCTGAAGTAAACAGCCTATTCATTACATCTCCTTTTGCGTGGTAGATTAATCGCGCTTAATTTCAAGAATGTGTCCAGCAATAGTTTCTTCAATTGGGCACTTGACCCAATTAATTGCATGACCAGCACACAAAGGCAAAAGTAGTCTTGTGTCAAGTTGTGTGTGATTATACTTGCACATGAATACACTGTGCTCAGTACATGGGGCATGCTATTATGCTAAAAGATTTATGCTCCCCTCCTCTTTGCATGGTTTCTACACAGTTTTATATTATGCTCCAAATTTATGCTCCCCTCCTCAGCAGCTCCCCTCCACCTCCACCATGAAAAATCTGCTACTTTGCGCCAAAGAATTTAAATTAACACAACAATGATGAACTGAAATTTCTGTTTCTGATTTTAAATCAATAGTCACTTATATTGCCTTCACTTTGACACCACATATGACAATGATGCCTTTGTTTTAAAAGTTTGGCACTCTGTTGAACTACCATGCATGTTGCTCAGATGTAACAACACCACCTATTCACTGGCCCAGTTCAAAACACACGGCCTTATCCAAAATGTATACATAAAGATTGCAGTTTGAAAAATGTGAATATCAGCAATTTGTAATGTTTTTAGTTCATAAAATATTGGATCAGTATGGGCTATATAATATGAATGTGTACAAATACGGAGTGCTTTCTTTTGAAGACGATAAATTAACATAATTTTCATCTTATTACTATTCCCCCATACAATGTTACAATAAGATATATGTGACAAAATGAGAGAATTATAAAGCATAAATAGTGACTTTTGTGAAAGACAATATTTTAATTTATATAGAATGCCTATGCCTCTCGAGACTAACATACAAATGTTATTAATATGACTATTCCAAGTTAAGTTTGAATCAATCATTACACCTAAAAATGTAGTAACTTCTTTTTCAATTATGGGCATATCATCTATTAAAATATTAAAATAAGGTGCATATTTAGAGTGTATATTTTTAAAATACATACAATTTGTTTTATTAATATTTAGAGAGAGTTTATTGGATTTGAACCAAGATGATAGTTTATTTAATTCTAGATTGAGGGTTGTAATAAGAATTTTAAGTCTGTATGTGAATAAAATACGTTAGTATCATCTGCGAACAAAACAATCATACCGAATTCGACTCAATTTAAAAGCAATGGAAATACACTTTAAAGGGACTATCCGCCTTTTGCAAGCCAAATTTCAAAAATTGCGAGGTTATTATCTTATACATGAAATAAAACGTCATTTAACAGCATGTCTGAACAAATTAGGGCTTAAAATCTCTTTTTCGTGGAGTTATACACCTCAAAAAAATAAAACGACACAGCGCGTTTAATTGTGCAATACACGAGTATTCACCATTTCGCACAGGGATTCCACCCTGTACATACAAATATACAATAATTACAATAATAAGTACAAATCAGAAAGAAAGATAATATAGAGTGCCGCACAATCAAAGTTGGTGAAGTAATAGATACAGAACATAACACTGAGAATGTACAATAATTATGATAAATATATTTAATTGGGTACTGAGTGAATAAACGAATTTAAAATACAAATTAAACATTATTAATTACATCAATTAATAATCAAAGTTAGGCAAGTTACACTGTTCAATGAAACAATAATTTACCGGGCTAACAAACACACAAATTAACAACAAAACAATATTCAGCTTGTGTGAAAAGGTGTGTATTAAGAAGAGATTTAAATGAGTCCAGTGTTGGGGCGTCACGAATGTGTCTGGGGATATTGTTCCAATGTTTAGGTGCGATGAATGAGAAGGCAGAAGTAGAGGTAGATCGGAGACATACGAGGTTCTGAAGATAAGATGGGGCCAGTTTGTGATTGATTTTGTATCACGGTCGTGGATCTGTAGCCAGTGAAGAGATCGGATGACAGGTGTGATGTGTACAGATTTATTGGTGCGTGTGATATATGTAAGCGTTGCAGCTGTGTTCTGGATGCGCTGACGAGGTGCGATGTGGGAGTGTGAAATGCCAGCTAGTAGGCTATTGCACTTTGTATATATTTCAGCTGTTTCTGAACTGACTTTGATCTAGCTAATGTTATTCTGTCTTTAAATGTGTGTGCTTTTTCGAATATTACGCATGTTTTCTTCATTACCTCACTAACAAAAACAAAACTGAAGCGCCCTTTAAATAAAACTGTACTATGCTTTTTATTGAAGCTACATTAAGTTCACCATAAAATTGATACATATCACAGATCACAAAGATAAGTAATGAACTGACTAGAAAAGGCGGCACATTAAAATGCACTCTCAACTTGCTCTAAACACAGCAACTTACTATAATACATGTATGAAATCAGAAATGTCGGTCCTTAGTACTGAATGTATACTGTGCATTGTATCATACACATTTTAAACGAAAACATGATACCCAAAATGCGCTAAATTCACTATTTCAACTTTGGAGAAAAGCATGTTTCTTTGTTAAACTTTGTACGCATACCGATGTAAATATGAAAATTGAACGTTCCCTAATTTCAATTTGATTGTGTGATTTGTCCTGAGTTTGGATTTATAGATAGCAACGAAGCTTATAAATGCACTTATATCGTTAAACACATTTTTTATGAAAAGTGAATTTAGCGCCTTTTGGAACACTTATCTCTCCACATCTGAAATAATCAGTCGACTTAACGCAATCGAAACATAACCACCATGTTTAATATGACTGAAAAATACCTTCCAAATCCTCAGCCTGTTTCACGTGTCACAACTGTTTTGATGCTTTCGCAATTTACTTAATGATATATCTCCAAGTTTAATTTATTGGATATAATATATCCAGTCCACTTTACACAATCGAAGCATAATCAACACGTTAAATATGATTGGAAAATACCTTTCAAATCCTGAGCCTGTTTCACGTGCCACGACTGTTTGGTTGCCTCCGCAATGTCCTTACTGATACTAACACCATGGGTTATTGGCTCCGATTGGTCAAACCTGAACAAAATAAAGATAACGAGAATAAGTATAACAATATCAATTATATCAGTAAACGGGTCAGCTAAAAGGGGTCGACTATTCGCATTGGACACGATATGTGACTAGGAAAATGTTACCAAGATAAACCATGAGTAGTTGTCAGTTCGTAGTTACAAACTGCGCATGCGCCAATTTCTGAGACGCAAATTCACTGTACCAAAAACATCGATATTGCCCGTTGTCATATAGACCTTCGTGCAATTATTGTCACATTTGAAACGTGTTTTCACATAAAATTTGGCTCGAAGTCATAATGTTTTTTCTGAATTAATCATAATGGACATCTCATATAGGATACATCCCCCATACGTAGATTTGTGTGTACTGTTTTCTTTTAAGTGTTGAAAAACGGGCAAAGATGAGATTTTTATTCTAAAAACTTTTATTTAGCCTGCTTCAAGTTTGAAAATTAAAATGAATGGTTATATTTATTAAATGTTATATATTTTAGGATTAAGGTGAGGGTTTTTTGTCAGGTCTTCCAAACGTAACGAAACACAAGGAGAATTCACGTACGCAGGTGGAAATTCTGCATAGAGCTCTGTACTTTAAATGCGATCACAGGTTGTGCCGTAAACGCACGCGTAAAGCCTAAATTTTTTGGTACAATCTTCCAGAGACCCGATGACGTCATACTGCTCCGTGGGCTAACTACGAACTCCTTTATTGCAGCGGAGAGTGCAGGAATAAATTACGGTACAATTTTGTTGCGCTGTGTATATACCCCCGTGGTTGCATAACTTCAAATGCTTGAGATAATGATATGACGATTTACCCATGTTACAGCGTGGTAACATTTAATTGTATTTCGATGAAAAAGAGTAAGTTAGGCAGGTTTTAAAATGTGTTTTCGGATAAAACCGCCTGGATATATTTCCTTTTTTTAAAGAGTGGGACGAGAGTCAAAGCTAAACAAGATTGAGACTGTACATGCTAGAACCTCTTGGTGTAGGTTCAAGATCTCGCCATGCAAGACCAGGTACAGGTGGTGGCCAACGGATGGTGCTATTGGATCATGACTGCTGCACTGCTAAAACGCTGTGTAAACAAATTCAACAACTTGTTGAAATTTTTCAACAACCGCTGTCATTGGCTGTTTGACATATGAACCATCCAACTGTTGTGGAAAACATTCAACAACCCCAATTGTTAGAGTTTACACAACTGTTGTTTTAATTTGTTCTACAACTGTTGTTTATAATAAATTTCAACTATCCCGTTGTTGAAATAACAAAACAAGATATAAAAGCGGCAAAGGTAGGATTCGAACCGGGGGCCTTTGGGTTATAAGTCTCACTCTCTATCGACTGCGCTATCTCGGTTCGCTTGGTTTGCGAAGGAACAAAAGAGGTTTTGACGCGGTGATTTTGCGGTTGAAACTATCACGTGATTTCACTTTTCATCAACTTTTCATCAACGCTTGAACAATGGCCGCTTCACGCCACCCTTATTCATACAACTTATAATGTTTTTTTACACAGCGTTTTAACAGTGTGCGGCAGAACTACTGCATCGTTTCTTATTCTTACTCCAGGAGCTGCTGCATCATGCACCACCCCTTTAATAAATTAATATAGACATACACGAAATGAAGGAGTAGGTCTCCTGATTTCACTACAATGTTAAAACGCTGTGTAAACAAAGTCAACCTGTACACCTAAAGTTGTATACAAGATCCAACAACCATTTTTACACGGCTTTATTTTACGCAGCGTTTTAAAGGGACAGGTCCTCTTTTACAAAACGTCTGAACAGTTTCCAGATGACGGATGGGGATTAATGTAACACACACAAACAAAATCAGATCAAACAGCCCTGTAATTTTGATTCTCCGAATGAAAAACGAATGCGTCCCTCCACCAAACTATATATCGGTCAATAAAAGAGTTTAACTGATTTAGCATAATATTCCAACAATATTGTACTTATTCTTGTAAAGGTATTGTGAAGCCGACATTTGTAAAGGTATGTCACGGAAAAAAATCTCAAAAATTTAGAATATTTAATTACATGTAGTCAGTTTAAGCGAGGTTTGGTTATTTTGCTAAGTATCCGCTCATGCCATCGTTATTTCTGCGCGGGTCACGTAGCTAGCGCGGGTCCAGTAGGGGTCACGCATAGCATTGTGGTACTCCGTGGACTACGTGAACGAACTTTCTCACTGGGTGAATACACGTATAATGCACAATTAACCGTTGGACGATGGTTTATTAGTTTTAGGTCTATAACTCCACGAAAAAGAGATTTCAAGCCCTAATTTTTTCAGGCATGCTATTAAATGACATTTTCTTTCATATAAGACAATAAACCTCGCAACTTTTGAAATTTGGCTTGCAAAAGAGGGGCTATCCCTTTAGCAGTGTACTAACCCGTAAATCATCACTCGAGTGTAAGCCACGACAAGCGTACCACTTTATACACTTCTTGAAAGGCAACTACTTATTCTGTTTAGTCTTGCTGCCGCAGTTTGATGGTTGACATGTCTGCAGCTTTACGTGTGCATGATATAGGGTTGGAAAATCAAGCATTTTTGATTGTGACATAAACAAATGGCCAAGTATACTTTTTGTTAGATTTGACAATAATATATCAAACAAAACTTACTTCTCTCCTTGTAATGCTTTTTTAAGACTCGTCTTTCCAACTCTTTGTTGACCAACAATCATTATTCGTGTTTCATAGTTTGCTGTTTTTCCACCTCGCATCGCTTCTTTGTAGGCCCGAAGAGCTTCTTCACCCCGATCAAGAATCTCCAGCGGTACTTTAAAACCTGAGAATAGTGATGGGATTATCAAGCAAACAATCAGCACAAACGGAAACTAATTTATCAAAATACTTACTTTCACTTTTGTTTAAATGCATTATTTGTTTTAATTATACATTTACAGCCTTGGTAAAACATTATCATATAACTTTGATGGGTCAAGGTCAAGCTCATGGTGGTATTGAATACGGAAGGGTGAACGCCAGGCAGAGGAACAAAATCCAGACCATCGGATTTTGTTTTCTCGTTTTTTACCTTATTTATCTTGAGGGGTCAAAGTCACGGTAATGGTGCCAATTGCTTCTTTAAAGTTACAGCTGATGAAACGTACCAAAACGTTGCAGGTTCGTGAACTTTAAGAGACCTCAAAGCGTATTATTTGCTTTTGACCCCAATTTTCCCACTATCAAGGCAGGGGAACCAAAATCCTGACGATCGGGGACTTTTTCTCGTTTTTGACTTGTTTTTCCTTATGATCTTCTTTGAAGTGACCGCTAATTAATCGTACCACAATATTGCAGATTCCTGAGCTTTAAAGAACGACACATACATTTTTGTTTTGGTACCGATTTGTGATATCAAATGGACCCAACATTTCGCAAAGGGTTGTGTAACTCATAAACAAATCAATTAATTCCCACCACTTAAAGGGACAGGTCCACTTTTACAAAACGTCTGAACAGCTTTCAGTTGACGGATGGGGATCAATGTAACACGCAAAAAAAAAATCAGAGCGAACAGCCCTCTAATTTGGATTCTACGAATGAAAAACGAATGCGTCCCTCCATTTAAACTATATATCGGTCAATAAAGGAGTTCAACTGATTTAGCATAATATTACAACAATATAGTACTAATTCTCGTAAAGGTATTGTGAAGCCGACATTTGTTAACGTATGTCACGGAAAAAGATCTCAAAAAGAAAGAATATATAATTACATGTAGTCAGTTTAAGCGATGTTTGGGTATTTTGCTTGGTAAACGCTCACACATTAGTACTTATGCGCGAGTCACGTAGCTAGCGCGGGTCACGTAGGGGTCATGCATACCGATCTGGCACTCCGTGAAATCTATGTACAAACTTACTCACCGGCCGAAAATACGTATGTACCTAATTAACCGACGTCCCTCAGTTTATTCAGTTTTAGGTCTATAACTCCACGAAAAAGAGATTTCAAGCCCTAATTTTTTCAGGCATGCTATTAAATGACATTTCCTTTCATATAAGACAATAACCTCGCAACTTTTGAATTTTGGCTTGCAAAAGTGGATCTCTCCCTTTAAGTAACCATTTTTATTTCATGGTTTCAAATTTCTCTTTCGTTAAAAATATATTTACGATTGAAGTGTTCAGATGTTCAATAATCCAACGGATCGCTCATTACTCGGCCATATAACGTCTATTTGACTTGAAATTATTTTCACACCATACCCTGTGGACATATCAGATGACAACATTATACATTGTATCAACCATTCATCACTTTTTGCACATGTCAACAAATGTTTTCAGATATATTTACTAAATTGTAACCCTATTGTCCTAGTCCTATGAACCAAGTCCTGAGCGACCTTTTCTGATGGCCTATTTATCAAAGAATATAAAGTAAAAACAAATTATTTGGGGAAAATGCTGGTCATAAACCTATTTTTCAGGATGTGTATTATTTTTCTTTTTAGCATCACATTTATTTTCAGATTAGAGAACAAATGAATACGTGATGTTGACAGTTCATTATTTGATACCCCTCCCCTCCCTCCCCCACCCAAAAAAAAATGAATAAAAAGTGACAGAAATTTCATGTGATAACTAGATGAATTCATAGTTATGCTTTTAGGATAACCATGGTGAGAGAAAGTGACGAATGAATTAAAAACAATTTAAAGCTAATGTCCAGATTGCAATATGTCTTAGTTCACGAAAGGATGTTTATAATGTAGAAGCACATGCATAGGAACGTATGTGTGTCTATAAAGGGACAGGCCCTCTTTTACAAAACGTCTGCACAGTTTCTAGTTGACGGATGGGAATGAATGTAACACAAACAAAATAAGATCGAACAGCCCTGTAATTTGGATTCTACGAATGAAAAACGAATGCATCCCTCCATCAAACTATATATCGGCATATTACAACAATATTCTACTTATTCTTGTGAAGGTATTGTGAAGCCGACATTGGTAAAGGTATGTCACGGAAAAAGATCTCAAAAATGAAGAATATATCATTACATGTAGTCAGTTTAAGCGGGGTTTGGTTATTTTCTTTAGTATTCGCGTATGCCGTTCTTTGATCTTTGCGCGGGTCACGTAGCTTGCGCGGGTCACGTAGCTAGCGTGGGTCACGTAGGGGTCACACACAGCAACATGGTACTCCGTGGAATCTGTGTGCGAACTTTCTCACCGGGTCAATACACGTATAATGCACAATTAAACGTTGGATGTCGTTTTATTAGTTTGATGTCTATAACTCGACGAAAAACAGATTTCAAGCCCTAATTTATTCATGCATGCTGTTAAATGACATTTTCTTTCATATAAGACAATAACCTTGCAACTTTTGAAATTTGGCTTGCAAAAGAGGGCCTGTCCCATTAACACCTTTTGCAACATTTTTGCTCTTTTTGTTTTGCTTTTACAAAAACGAAAGGTACTACGTCTCAATATTCATACGGGATACTAAGTACATTCCATTAGTCACATACACCTCACGAATGATTTGCTAGCATGATGGCCTGTGAAAGCTTTGCTGTGGCAATAGCTAAAATCGGTTAGATTCCTTTCATGTCGTGTTTTTATTCACTGTGACTAAATTGTACAAGCCAATAAGCAATAATAAGGGTGCTAAAATATAGTGATTATACCTTGAATTTCATCATGGAACTTAAGCCTTACATTGCATTTCTCCTTTACATTACGACAGCAAATTATCATAATGAATGATGGACACATTAAGCATCTACCTTCTGTGCCACATCTTTGAGATTTCAAGCGCCTGATCCTAAACCAGCACCATGCAATCACAAACAGAGCACCCCAAAACCTGGGCAGACTGGCTCTTGACCCATGATATTAATCATGAGCCAAGTAATTAAAGGGACAATCCCTCTTTTACAAAACGTCTGAACAGTTTCCAGTTGACGGATGGGGATGAATGAAGGACACACACACAAAATAAGATCGAACAGCCCTATAATTTGGATTCTAGGAATGAAAAACGAATGCGTCCCTCCATCAGACTATATATCGGTCAATAACAGAGTTTAACTGATTTAGCATAATATTACAACTATCATGACTATATGTGACCTTACACCACAAAACGACCGTTATGTCGCTGTGGTAGTTTCTATTTTATTAGCTAAAATAGTCAAATTTTGTTCAAAATATGAGATTTATGATTTTGGTATTTCCTGAATAAGCATATCTTAATCTACCTTCTGGGAAATTTTGAGCATCAGAAATCATGTTTAAATATTAATTTTTAATTTTATAAATGTGATCTTATTACAGCCCATGAATACACACAGATCTTTTATGCCGCCCGTTTCTCCCTTATTTTAAAAATGCATCAGCCATATTTGATATCTTTGGCATTCATTTTGAAAGGGTTTACTTAGTCCAAATATGACAAATTATATACCATTTTAAAGGTAATGACTTTTATTTTAATGTTATATGAAAATAAGCAAAATAATTTTTTCCGACTTATTGGTCGTTTTGTGGTGTAAGGTCACATATTGTACTTATTCTTGTAAAGGTATTGTGAAGCCGACATTTGTAAATGTATGTCACGGAAAAAAATCTCAAAAATGAAGAATATGTAATAACATGTAGTCAGTAAGCGAGGTTTAGTTATTTTGCCTAGTGTGCGGTCATGCTATTCTTACTTGTGCGCGGGTCACGTAGCTAGCGCGGGTCATGTAGGGGTCACGCATAGCGTTGTGGTACTTCGTGGAATCCATGTACGAACTTCCTCACTGGGTGAATATACGTATAATGCACAATTAAAATTGGACGACGGTTTATTAGTTTTAGGTCTATAACTCCACGAAAAAGAGATTTCAAGCCCTTATTTGTTCAGGCATGCTATTAAATGATATTTTCTTTCATATAAGACAATAACCTCGCAACTTTTGAAATTTGGCTTGCAAAAGAGGGAATGTCCCTTTAATTTGCCACAGTCCGTAGAACAAATGACTGCAGAATTTGGGAGGATCAGCCAATTGATGCATGTATGAAACCGTGAACCACTGGCTCATCCTGAAAATGTAAATGAGATTACAATTGATTTTACTTAACCAAATTGCTGAACTAATTTTAATTTATGCTGAAGACCTTTGGATTGAAGTCAAGAACACATGAGCAAAAGAATGATATATGATAATTAGGACACACTCACTACAATCCTAAACAGAACCAACTAAATGTACATTATACAGAACCAAGATTGCATGTGTGGGCCACTCTGTCGCGGAACGGCATCCGTCGTACCATAGTAACTCTTACAATCCATGCCATACTGAACAGTATTATCATACAAGCTCCAGGAAAAGACACATCTGCAACAACAAAAAGTAACATACCGGTCTCACTTCTTGCAACATGTTCAAGCTGTTTGAGCAACTAATTCTGACCCGCATATAAAGTGCAGTTGTAGAACCATATCTGATGAAGGAGCAAGCAGGATTCTCGCCTGGGAAGTCTTGCACAAGCCAACTGGTCAGCCAGTGGCGTAGCAACGGGGGGCACGGGGGGGGGGGGGGCACGTGTCCCCCAATCATTTGGCCAAAAAAAGAAGAAAAAAATGTTGAACGACCCGAAATTAAGCCAAATGTGTCGTTATCATTCATTATTATCATGTTTTTATTAAATGTGTGATGATAATGGTGGTATCAATGATAATAAAGAACAACATCACAGTCGTTCCCTAGTAGCAATAGCGCACTATATCAGTTTGAAGAATCCTTCCAAGTCGGAGGCCGCGGGCATAGCGACTTAATTATGCGAATTGTCAGTCCGCGCGCGATTTATTTCAGTAGTATAGAGCGCATAGGCCTAACAAACTGCCTAGCGCATGGTAAATCGTCCACCAGGGGCCTCTGCAGGATCCTGCAGCTGCCGCCCGCTCTTATAGATAATTTTGAACGTTTGACGCCTTCGTGCATGCTATAATTATAGGCTCATAGCTGCACTACGTAGTACAAAATGTCTAGGCAAAGACACACTTCCTTGACTAATTACTTCAAGCCAAATGCACCCGTTCTAAGGCCTACTTTTGATGATCATGATTGTAAGAGCACCAGTCATCTTCTCCATGCAGAGTCGACATCTGCATCAATTGAGCATAGGCCTACTGAACCTAACCCAAGGGACCCGTGTCATGCGCGGTACTTGAAAAATGGGCGACAACAGGCGGTGGACGGGGGAGGGGGGGACATGCCCCCCCCCCCCCCCCCCCCATACATTTGAAAGTCTGTCTCGGGTATGCACCAACTCGCGCAATTTAAAGCCAAAACTTTGCAAAAGCTCCCTACAGTGGGAGGGGGACACCCCCTCCCATACCCTCTCCCGCTTGATCGCTTCGCTCCCTCGCAATGCCCCTCCCACTGTAAAGAACCTTTTGCCCCCTTCTTGAAAATGATCCTTCTACATTCAAGGGATAGTTGAGTTTTGTTAGAGAGGGCGCTAGACTACTTTTTTTTTGTGAGGTAATGAAAAACTGAGTGTAAAATTTGAAAGAGCATAATATTTGAATAATAAAATCATATTTGTTTGATCAAAATCGGTTCAGAGACGGCTGAAATATCCATAAATATAACAATTTGTAATAAAGCTGGGGCCCCAGGTTTATTAGAGAATTTTGAACCAGCCGTTATAGGCGACTGTGCGCGACGCGGCGTGCGGGCAATACTAATAGCGGTCAGCTAGCTCGCAACATATAGTACAATGCTACTCTGGCGACCGAGCATGGTGGCTTAGCGGTTAGAGTGTCCGCCTCAAGCACGGGAGGTCCCGGGTTCGAACCCAGACCGGGTCATACCAAAGACTTTAAAAATTGTACCTTCTGCCTTCTAGCCAGACACTCGGCATTTATATAGAATGGAGAAGGGAAAGTTAATCACACGAGTTACCAGAGGACTAGCCCCCTTCTGTAACTTTCGCTACATTTAGTAGACTTGTGGCCTAGGGCTATTGAAACGGAGATAGGCGCCGCCTTATGTGCCAACATTGGTACGGGAAAGACTTTAACTAACTAACTACTCCGGCGATCATCCGCCGGCCGCCAGCCCAAGACGATGGGTCCATAGTCCAGTCAATATCCTCTGCAAAATTGCAACATGGGAATTTTCTTCGGAATTCTGTTCAGGAAACTCCACTGGACTACAGAAAAAAGGCCTTAAGAAATCGAAGCTAGGAAAAGTGGTTTAATTTGCATTATAAAGATAATTAGCTAATTTGCATATTTCTGAAATGTGGTGAGGGGTTATTTTCTATATAGGAATAGTAAAAAATTATTATTCTAGGGTAATTTAGGGCAAGGAATCCATTAACTAAAATCTAAGATGCCTGCCCCTAATTTGCATATTTATGAATAGTATCGGTTTTCAGTGGTTACAGCCTCTATTAAGCAATAATTCCAGATTATTATTTTGCATTTATGTTCTTGATATGTGGTGAAGATATTTCAGATTAGTTACCACTTTGGCAACCTCTAGCAATGCATATAATTTGCATGATTGGATTATTTACCTAATTTGCATATTCCCTCAAATTGGGTATATTGGGAGCCCGGAAAGTAAAAATGACAAGTTATACCACTTTTCCAAGGTATTGGGGGGCAACAAGTCCATTTTGTATACTTATTTCCATATAGCACCATGGCAACCTTCTTAAATCCAAGATGGCTGCTCCCCAAATTACACAAGTAATGATACACGACTTCATTCTTGTGGTTATATTAGAACGATATTATAATTGTTGGACTCTCAATTATTGGACTTAGCAATTAGAATACTTGAATTTCAATGTAGTTGGTTGCTAACAGTAAAATAATTATACTCTAATAAAATAAATGCCGTTGAAGTGGCAAATGGCATTATCTCCTTTAAAATACCAAATAATGCCAAATAATCGAATTATGCTAATTATATGCATTGCTAGAGGTTGCCAAGACGGCAACCAAGCTGAAGTATCTTTAATACACATTTAGAACATGATTGTAGAAAAATAAAACCTGTAATTATTGCTTATTAGAGGCTGTAGCCACTGACAACCAATAATATTCATAAATATGCAAATTAGGAGCAGTCATCTTGGATTTCAGGGTTTTGCCCATATGACACTTGCAAACGAGCACCGGAAATGGATCCCTTGCGCCAAAATACCTTAGAATAATTGTTTTAATTATTAGTGTACTATTCATAGATAGAAAATGACCCCTGATCTTATTTCACAATTATGCAAATTAGCTAATTATCTTTATAGAGTGGTGAAGTGTGATGTCATAACAAATCTGTTTTTCGAATTTTCAAATTTGATCTTCATTTTCCGAAAGAGCATAACAAAGTTATGAACCAGACCACTATAACACTGATTGCCTATTGACAACAAAATTCATTTGGATGGGCATATCTCAGCCAATGCTAAACATATTCAATCGATTTGTGGTATTTGGACATTATTGTTTATGCTCTTTCCGAAAATGAAGTTCAAATTTGAAAATAAAAAAAAAAGATTTTTATGACGTCATGGATTCTGTACTCTATAATGCAAATTAAACCACTTTCCCCAGCTTCGATTTCTTAGGACTTTTAATATGTTGTTCAGGAGAGTATCCTGAACGAAATTTTGAAGAAAAATCCCATGTTGCAATTTTGCCGAGGTGACCCCTTAATATTTACTAGATTGACTGGACTACCAAGCGCAGTCTCGATCGCGCGCTGGTGATGTAAACATTGGATGTTAAATCATCACAGCTCAGCTAGCTAGCTACAGTACAGACCCATGTGACATCGATAACGTGCATTATACCGTATATTGGGGAAATATCCACGTGTGATACTGTTTGCGGAACTGCGTGCTGATCAACACCACTGTCGAAGTTATTTCTCGATTGTTGAGTCAAGCTACATGCATTGAGCTTAGCTCGAGCGAAGTAGCAAGATTATTCTATCACTCATCAGTGCGCACCAATCGATCTGGCCCGTGTTGGTAGGGTGCAAGCAGCCGCAGCGGCAACGGGCCGCGCGCGGGAGGTCGGCTCGATCTCAAGCTCATCTGCTGCAACGTCTCCTAATTCCCCCTTGTCCTCATCTGAACTTGAGGAGCTGTTCTCTATCTCATCTAGCTCATATTCTGCTTCAAAACTTCAATCTAAATTCAGGTCGTCCGCCATTCGATTTGATTCAGTCGAAACAAGAGTTGGATTATAACGAGCGAGCGATGTGGTTGTAAACATTGCACGCAAACGAGATACTATGCAGTGGCGATCGCGCATACACAGTCGATATGCAGAGCTCGATGCCCCCTTGGCCTACGTCTGGCACAAGCGGCGAGTTCCGAGTGTAGTTTGGGCCTTGGTTGGAGGGTGATTTTTCCACATTTTCAATTACGATTCGTCAACTCATATTAAATTCTAAACATTCTGAATTGCTCGAGGCTTGTAAAGTACCAGGGGGGTGTTTCACTAAGAGTCGCACTTACGAGTCGCACTTAGCGGCAAAATCCCTAAGATCAACTTAGGCTAAGAGCGACTTGCACGGGAAAGCTACGTGCGTTTCACAAAGTCGCTCTTAGGCTAAGTGCGACTCATAATATTTCAATCTTCAAGTACGAGCCTGATTCATGAATATGCATGAGTAAGTAATTAGCATAATGCTATAAACACGAACAATTTTCTCTTCGCCGCGCCGATCTCGTGTCGTCTGCGTTCGCCTGTGCAACAAATTACTCGGTAAGTTCTCGTAATAAATGTATGTTTTCCTGAAGTAAATAATTTCATATCTCCTTCCAACTGTCTTATTTGTGCTGCTTTGAAGCAATTACTCTTCGAGTCAGATTGCATGTTTTCTTAATGTGAAAGTTATAGGCAACTATAACGTCATTTCGAAAACATTTTTTACGTCCTAGTTCGTTGTCTAGTCCCACATGTAGATATATATGTGTGTTGGCTACTTAGTACTTGCTTGACTTTGACAAATGACAGTTTGAACGAATATTACAATATAATTTAGCTAAATTGAAACGTCCGACCTATAGTGTATCGGACTATTGAAGTACACAATGTTGCATATAATACAGGATTAATTCAGATGAATGTCTAGTACTGTCCACATCTACAAAGTAAATGGTTCACTCAGGTGAACCATTTACACGCAATATATGCAAATGCGCTGGAGATAACAATACCAGCCATTCGTACACTGTTGCCGGTTCAACAGTTGACCGGCAAGTTTTAGGACGCATCGGTAAGGAAAACGGACGGGAAATAATCATTTTATTTCTACATTTTGCGGTCTTCAAAACAACAAAGTCGGTAATTATTATCAAAGTATATGAATTGTGGATCACATAAACGAAAGTTTTTTTTGCATTTGCTGGTAAATTGAGGGAGAAATCAGCCGACAAAAAAATTGTTTCCGTTGGATAGTGCAGCGGGCGGAAGAGGTTGATCTCCGCACAACCCTATTGTAATGAACCTATGGTACTGTCTAGTACTTCGTATGTTGACTGAGTAATCGGAGTAGTGACTGAGCATGCTGAGTGAGTGAGTGACTGAGTCTGAGTCTGAGAGTGAGACTGAGTGAAGCATGAAGTGAGTACTGTCCGAGTCTGATCGCCGACCGAGTTATAGTGTAAGACTAAGTGGAGCTCACAATCGCATGTACATTTGTTTTCATTTGCTGGTAAATAATACTAAATGAAATCATAAATGGAGGGAGGAATTGGCCGACAACAAATATGTTTGTGTTGTTGTTGGATAGTGCAGCAGGCGGAAGAGGTGGATCTATGCACAACGCAGTATTGATTTCTTCTTCTTGCGTATGAGGCAGCACAGCTTCTACGCAACATCACGCAAATTTGCAGCCAGTGAACAGTGTCAGGGTCCAAGTTGTTTAAGTTTGGGTTTGGGTGGGCGAGGGGTTGGGCACTCTTCATTCAATGATGCCCATGGGAGGCAGTCTGCTCGGGTGCTCCACACGTGCAAGCCGGAGAAGGTCTGAGTCCCCAGCGGTGCATGCTGGCGTTAAATCTGCCGACCCCTGTGCAGAGCCAGTTGAGGGTGACCCAATCCTTTCGGGGTAGATCCGCGCCTGGTGGTAGTTTTATGTTTGGGGTAACTGTGAATCGTTATTTATTGATTGTAACCTAGCTATGTGTGGTGGAGCTTGGAGTTTGTTAACAATAATGATATGAATTGATTTATAAAAATAAAGTCTCAGACATGTTGACTTGTTGTAACCCCACATTTTAACCATATTGCTTCGCCCAAGAGTAAGACTAAGAGTTCTATAATGTGTTCTTTACTTTAGTATCCCTATGTCATTAGGGTTTTAATTATTTTTAAAGTAAATTTTTACCTTTCTACTTCTAGTTCTGACCTCTGCATGTACCTAGCTGACAACATGACAGACAGCGAGCCATGTTCAAGCTGCTCCTCCAAGCCGGCTAAGGCTAAGGCTAGAAGGTAAATAATGATCACCATGAAATTCAGTCTAGCCAAGGGCTAGGTGTAGACATATTGTAATTGTGTTGAATTTGATTTTGAAATAGGCTTCTTTTTTGTTTATCTTTGGAAGGATTTCAAGAAAATTGATTTGGTGTGCCTAAATTGACATATAATTGAACATTCTGTGGCCTGTTCATGATTTACATTGCAGATGTGTCCTTAATTCAGTTTTGTACAGATGTCATTTGGAAATAAAAATCCACTTGTTTTTACATGATTTAAGGTACAGGGGGACAGCACTGCTCAAGGAAGGAGCTCCATCATTCAATATGTCTAAAGACAAGTTGAAAAGGAATGTGATTTTGGTGGAAAGCGAGAAATCAAGTTGCACTGACTCTATATATATTTTTTTGTGGACTCCTTCATTTCAACTAGTTGTAACAACCTACTATTTCTTAATTTATTTGAGCAAATCTAAAATACCATTATATCAACCTGTCAATTTAATACGTGAATTTACAATTTGTATTCTTTGTAGAAACGAGTGAGAAAGGCATACTTTACACAGATCGAGATAACAACTATGATTGACTATTTGGGGAGGGGGGCAACATGAACACACTCTTTGGCAGGACTGGATTTTGTTGGAAGAGGGTAAGTCTTTTGAATGTGTTTGTAATTAGTGTAGTAAGATGATCTTTCCAGGTAGCATCTACTACATCAAAGTGGATCCTATAGACAAGCCTAGAGCTGATGTCCTTTATAGAGCTGACACTGCTCATAGTCATAGTATTCTATTTTGTAAGGATTGCCATTAAATCCTTTCAGTAGATCTAGTACACTGATGCGGTCATATACTACTCGACCTGGGCGAGCTCGTTGTTATGTGGCCACTTGACCATACCATTCATTAAGAGCAAAAGGAATGCATTTTGTATTGTAATGCGCTACACAAATTTAATTTATTATTTTAATTATCATTATCATGAATATATTTCCTGTCACTTTTAAAGTTTGTAAATATTTCAAACATTTAAATACAAAATATACATCTGAAGGCTATGTTAGTAATGGATTCAAATCATTTAACCCATGTACACAATTTCTTCTCTAACACTAATTCTAGAATGTAAACTCTCATACAATAGTCAACCGAGTTGATAAAATATTTTGAATGATTTGATAGAATCTGTATTATTAAATTTACCAATTGTAACAATTCTAATTTTCCAAGATGGAGGAGCGCAAGCAACAGCAGAAGGAGGCATGAGGGAGAAAGATGAGGAGTGGAGGGGGAGCCTGAGGGACTGGACAGAGGTCAGGAAGAAATGGCAATAGATGAAAACTTTGGTGTTGGCGTTGGCCTACAGGGCGAAGCAGAGACAGACAGGTAACATTTTAGTTATAAATTTATTCTTAGCTGTATTTTCTTTTAAATGATAATTTTTGTTTTTATTTGTTTCAAAATAGTCTAATAAGCAGTTTTGGTATTAATTTTTTTTTCATAAAAGTTCCCCGGCCGGTAGACAATCAAGTTTTACAAAGTTCTATGAGAGCATTTGAAAGGGATGTTTTTTTTTCAAAACAAAAATAAACAACTTGATTTCCCCTCTTTGTTCTCTGAAGTAATGTAAGTTTGTGCCAGGAATAATATGTTTAAAGGAAGTATTCTTTTTTAACAAACTTCAGACACGTTTCAATTTAACACAAATATAGACAATAAAATTGTTATGTTTTTCTTTTTCTTTTTACAGGACAGCCAGTCGACCCATGCGAGTGAAAAGGAGACGGTGGATTCGTTGGCAGCAGCGATCCAGAAAGCTGGTGTGGAGGCATGTCCCAGTGGAGGGGTGAGAGCCAGCTAATTTTTTTGTTCCTCCACACCAGCTTTCTGGGCACCAACCCATTATGGAGAAAATGTCCAAAATCGGTTCAGAAACGGCTGAAATATTCATAAACGTAACCGTTTGTAATAAATGTGTGGCCCTACAATTATTCCATAATTTTTAATCAACCGTTAACATTTTTGTTTAAATGCTTCCTCTTTTCAAAAACTTTCAAAAGAAGTTTTGTAATAGTTGTTGATTATCTCTCTCTGATATCAAACCATCACATGCACAATATTTTATCTAAAATGGTTGAAACCAATAAGTTTTTAAGGAGCACCTTCTTGAGTTTGAACGGCTCTTTTTTAATGATAGCAGGCTTTTTACTTCGCCGTCGTTTGTAATTTTGTATTCCTTTCGAGCATGGTGGAGTTAATAACTATTAGTTTGTAATGTAATGGTGCAGGTTTTGGTTACGAACATTCAGTTTTACCAAACTGTACTCTCTTTACCAGAACTCAACTATCCCTTTAAACATTGGCCACAATTATCATCAGTGGCACAACTTTAGTCAGTGCTAAAATGATAGAAATTACCAGTAACCAGTTAAAATGTTTCACACCTGTTGAATTTCACTAGCCCATACATGGTCATCTTGAGCCACTAGATATGTTCTCATTATTTCTTTCCATTATCCAATCTATCCATCTAGTTCTGCTCAAACATCCAGATGAGGGGCCGCTTGACATTCCAGTCATAGGGTAACCAATCATCAGTGATATACTATCCTGGGTCAACCCAGACGTAAAATTACTAGTGACAGGTTTTTACTATGACTAGAATGTCAACTTACACTTTGTCTGGATGATTATGAAAAGGGATTTGCACCTATAATTAATACAAAAGGCTAGTCAAATTTTACAAGACATTGTATAAATAACAGTTATTGTTAATTTCTGTCTTTTTTAGCCTGGACTGGAGTTGTGACAAGATTGAGAAATTTGGCCATTATGTTCATTTTGAAATCTCAAATACTACCCCTCTTATGTACATCAGCATATTGTTGTAATTTATGTACTAACCCATTATTATTTTTATATTTGTCAGACGATTGAATACAAAACTAAGTCTTATTTGTATAAACCTACTTTTATTGTTATTTATTTGTCTATGCTGGAATTTCATAATGCCTATGTGATCAATTGGCGATTTAAATCTAGCCTAAATCTTGCCTTACCATTGTATTTTTGTTCCGTTTCACCATATATGCTGCATACCGACTGTTTAAAAGGAAATCTTCTCCAGAAGTTTGTACTTTTAGAGATCAGACTTCTGCATTGTTTCTTTTATGCCAAACATATCCATTGTAAGATTTGTTCAACTTTCATTAACACATTTTAGATGCATTTGTGACAATATAATGAATTCTATGATGATAATTATAATATGTGTGTGGAATAATACAACATATCCACAGCCTTTTTAGCTCTGTAGGCCAACGCCTTGGTTTTGGTCTCCTGCTACTTTTGAACACTTCCTGCCAGTGCCTCTGGCAATCCCTGCAGCTCTCATCACCATGCATTCCAGAGTTCTCACACTCTTTTTGCTTGCGCTCCTCCATGTCAATTCAAGGTATATAAAGTAATGTACTTATTCATGAAATATTATATTGTGAATTAAAGTATTTAAAGTTATTTATGAATACTGAATATATGTAAATAATTTATTGAAATAAATCATTGCCTCTATGAGAACTAGAGGACAGCTTAAAACACAATGTATGTATTGTATTATTGTCCTTGTCATGCAGTGCTTGTATCTGTACATCAGAGTAAACAGCTTATGTAGCAGTCACACCGCCAAACCGAAACCAGACCGAACTTCCACTTTATCGGGCACCGACAATACGACAAGAGCCCAATGGGGGTTAGCAGTCACAACAAAAGAGACCGACAATTCCGATACCACTCCGACACCAAACCGCTAGCACCCCGAATGTCCCCGAAACGTCCCCGAATTATTTGGTCTTGTGTCGGTTTGGATTCGGTTTGGCGGTGTGACTGCAACATTACCACTTATGTACAGTGAAACCTCATTATATCGAGCACCTTGGTCCAATTGAATTTACACTGTTTTATCAGATTTCTTGTTTTATCAGGGCTGAAAAAAAATAAAATACATAAAACCTTGACCTGTGACATTAACTCACTATATTAGGTAACTCATACATGATCTCATTATAAAGAGGTTTCACTGTACTAGTTAGTGTCTGTAATTAAAATGTAGTTTGAAACAAATATTTTGTTTAATAAGTGAATATTACAAACTTGAAAATTACATAGAGACTCAGATGGTAGAATTGATTAATTTGATACATTTATATTCACAAATTATTTACAATTCATTCATGTAACATACACATTTGTGCATTACATGCATTACATTACATGCATTACATGCATTACATGCATTACATACATTACATGCATATAAATGGCTCTAAGTTGGACTTAGCAGTACACACATTACTTCTATGGTACTTACGCATGATCTGGACCATGCGTAACTTTACGCATGACTCGAGGCAGTTACGCATGACTCATGCCTTTGTAAGATGCACTTAGAGTCACACTTAGTTACGCAGGACTTAGAGACTTACGCATGACTTTACGCATGACTTTACGCATGACTTAAGCTTAGTGAAACACCCTCCAGATTACCTTTACAATCATACCAAATTTGACTCAATTTATAATCTATAAAACTCCACTTTAAAAGCGGCCTTGTTTTGTTGTAATAAGAATAAGACTCTTATTATAGGAGCGACGATCGGCCTTTTAAAATATGCAAATGGGACCCGTATAGGAGCGGCCATTGCCCTTTTCAAAATAAAAATGGGAACCTTAGGAGCGGCAACCAGCCTTTTTAATGAAAATGAGAATCTTTTGAGCAGGGAGTGGTCTTTAAACAAAATGAAAACTGGACCCATATTAGGAGCAGCCGGACCGGCTGTGAAAAGGGGTGTCATTGAAGCGGCTCATACCCGTTTGGCAAATATACAAACAAAACCTACTCCCGGATACTAGTTGGCTATTCAAGAATTAAGACAGTATGACAGCTGAATGAAGGAATGTCCACTCAGGCGATATAACATTTGGATTTTGTCATTGGATAAATAAAACAAAAGTAAAAAAAGTATGTATTGCACTGCGAATAATTAAAGTCCATGGTAATTAATAAAATAGTTCAGTTGGCCAGAATTGAAGCAACTGCTATGTGTTTCTTGAGACGGTTGATTTTTTTTGTTATGATATTACCTGTACAGTAATTTTGTCACCCTTCATCTTTTGTGTTCAACAAGACTCAAAAGATGATAACAAACATTGTTTGGTTTAATGTTATAGTACGTACTTTGACTTGTTGGGGTCACTGATAATGTTGGCGGTTGACCATAGTATCTTACTGTTTGTGATTGACATGTTCACATTGATCGTCGCAGCTCATTTCCGCTGCCATAGGTATCTCCTGATGAGTTCAATTGAATTTTTGGAATATGGTGTGTATTGGTACTAAACAAGAAAAGGCGTTTAAATTTAAAAAGTTCAACAGATATGTGATTTGCATCTTTCGTTGCTATTGAAGCTTAAATGAGACGTATTAAGCTCTCCCCTTTGCTGATAAAAGGGGTTGTCCAAGCAAACAATAGAGAACGTTTCTTTTTTCTTTTTTTGGCTAGATGTATTTACCAATTGTGACTCCCTTTCCTCAAACCCACACAAACTCGCTAGATATGTTTGTGTGCTATGCGCCAAAATGTGTGAATTATGCTCAAAAATGAAAATTATGAACTTTACTATTCCTGAAAGAATAATCTTTCATCCGTCGACTGTAAAAATATGGAGTCTTAAAACAAAGCCAAAATTGAGTTATAAACAGTTTTCTAGACCATGTTTTTTTCGGAATGACTCAAGTTTTGATCAAAAATCTTATTGCAGAACGCTGCGAGACAATATCCCTTCGGTCAGCTCGTTGCAGCTACGACCGGCCGTACTATGGCCCAGATTCGCACGCGAACGCTGAACGCGGCCTGTGCCTTGGCTAATCGCGTCACATACCGGTTCCAGGTCAAAGTTAAGCTTCTATTAGATCCTGTTTCATGCATTTAGCTCCATTGTAATTCACCTTCACAAAGGATTCAACAAAATTTCCTTCGCACTACGCGCCTGAGTGATCCTAAACTTTAGAGCCCCTTTTCTCATTATTCTGTAAAACTATCCCTGCTTACTTTGCTACTTTTAATCGCCTTTTTATACTGGTTCACATTTAATGAATTATGTATTATATTAAAGCTCATAGTCTACTATCTCAAGCTCTGTTAAAAAGTCTTAACTCATTTTGTCAACTTGTTGGGGGTTTGACGGTGGGTGGTCACAATTTGTGTTTGTTATGCTTTTATTTGCTAATCGTGAATATATTCAGACAGAAATAACTCACTTTGTGCTAGATTAACAGGGCTAAACATGGTACGTGAACACATTATTATTATATGTAGTGCAATGTGTTTTCCTGATTAACTTTCAAAGGTAACGTTCAGACAGTTGTTGTCCTTGTTGTCTAAATTTTAGTTCAAGTTAAAGGCCTTCCCGTGCCAATGTTGGCACATAAGGCGGCGCCTATCTCCGATTTATTAGCCCTAGGCCACACGTCTACTAAATGTAGCGAAAGCTACAGAAGGGGGCCAGATGAGTCCTCTGGTAACTCGTGTGATTAACTTTCCCTTCTCCATTCTATAAATACCGAGCGCCTGGCTAGAATGCAGAAGGTACCATTTTTAAAGTATTCGGTATGACCCGGTCTGGGTTCGAACCCGGGACCACCCGTTCATGAGGCGGACACTCTAACCGCTAACTGGAGCTACTCATCTCCTGCGCTGTCGGACTTAGACAAAATTCCCAACATTTTGATCAAAGCGCAGTGGAAGCGCCGACAAATCGAGCGATTAATGACACAATGGTAGCTTGTTGACGCTCGTAAGTACTACGTTCTTACTACGCTCTCAGTACACTTTCGCCACGCTTTCACTTATTCACTGAGCACGCTCCCTGTATCTGTAACAACAGCTAAGAACAATGAGACGTGGCCGTTTGCTCTACGCTCTCGCTACGCTCTTACTACGTTCTATGTGATCCCATACGCCTGCAGTTGAACACAGTGCGTTTCCGACTGGCACACTGCGCATTCTCTTGGCGTAGCTCTGTTTTGAAAAGTGGGGTGGAGGGGGATGAAGCAAAGGAGAGGGTTATCATTGTTACTATAATTGTTATTAAATTATAGAGAAACTGACCAGAAATATCCTATTTTCTTTGCCTTCTTATAATTGTTATTATCAGTATTATCATACTGGGGGTGTTTGCACACTAAGAAAAAATGGTTGATAAATGGTGCAAAGTAACGAACAAATGTGCAGACTCGGCATAGGATTAAAGTTGCACCATTTTATGCACCTTTTAGGGTGCATATTGCTAAGTGGCAAAGTCGCACCTGTCTTAGACTTGTTCCTAAACCCTGGTCCTACTGCACGCATGGTTTTATGTACTCCACTGTTAATACAAGATTCGTACACTCTATGTTAATCATGAAATATATCACGCATTATTATGAATGTTTACCCTTATGGTTTTGAATGAATATGGGCCAATTGTATTTTAATATAATCTTGAAAAGAATTAGATGGGTCTGTGCAATCATATTAATGACAACTACGGCCACAGCAAGGCTATCAACCAATTACAGGGTCCGAGAGGAATAATTCACTCACGGAGAGAAAACACATGTATTTTGTGTTTAAATGCAAAATTTTGGATTTACATCACTGCTCTATTGGTTCTTGCGTGAAATAATAGCTCATCATGCATGCAGGGATTTGAAAAACAGAGAAATTGGCAGTAACGTAATATGAAAATAGTTCTTCTTCACACGTAGATTCACTACAGCCCCTTTGATTGGTCATTTGCTTGATAAGCTACCAAGCGAGAATCAAACAAGGTGCAAAGTAACGGCGAAAGGTGCAGACTTGGTAAAAGAGTAACATTGCACCATTTTGTGCACCTATTTAGGTGATTGTTTGCTAAAGTACAAAGACCCACTATTCTTGGTCTTGTTCCTATACAACGGTCCTACTGCACACGTGGTTTTCTGAGATACCATTGATACACTCTATGCCAACAACAAAAGTATTGTGCATCATAATGAGTATATAAGTTCATGGTTTTATAATGAACATGTGTCAACTGTCTTTTTATATTAACTTGAAATTTTTGAAATTGGTCTGAAAATAAATGCCAACTACGGCCACGGGCCAGGCAAGGCAGTCAGCCAATTACAATGTCCGAGAGAAATAATTAACTCACAGAGAGACAAAATATGCATTTAGTGTTTTAATTCAAAATGTGTGATATCCATCACTACTCTATGATTCTTTTGTAAAATGATAGCTTATTATGCATGAAGGAAATAAAGTATTATGAGAATATTTATGATTTTAAAATAGTTTCGTTACAGCCCCTCTGATTGGTAATTTGTTTTGCCAAGATATCGCACGTTATTCACACAAAGAAAAACATTAATCGGAAGGTGCAGAGTATACAGTATAACCGGAGTAATAATAAAATAATGCGACATCATTAATTCGATGATCGAAGGACCAGTTTATGCGTAGCCTGTCATCAATGGTTGCTCATGGCAATTTGAAAAGCTTTTCAGCCTTTTCCGACACAGCAACAGCTGATTTGTGTACGATTAGTATACGTATTGAATCGCATTTATATCAATTGAATAGTATGACTCCAGGTCAAAACAGCGTATTCTTTTGTTGTTGACATTGAATACAAATAAAACCGCACGATTTGCAGTAATTTGTAACAGGTTCATGAATATTCATGTGCTAGTTTGTGCTTTTGCAAAACGAACATTCAATCTGTTCATAATCTCGTTATTTTGTGAAATAATTATCAGAATGCATTTGTAATTTAATTTAGTAACAATTAATTATCAATGGACTCTTGTGAACCATTTTGGTGGAAATGAATTAAGGCGATACTGTTTTAACGTCTGTGTTTAATTACTAACCACTAAAAAACATACATCGTGTTGTAACCTGCTTATAAGCTAAACGTGAACAAGGACAGATGGTTAGGAATGATAGGTATAGGCTTATGGCAAAGTATGTATAGGTTATAGCATAGGTTATTAGGACTAGGATGATAGGAATATACACACATGCACTCGCAGGAAAGGGGTGTTCAACTTTTAACCATTTTTGGTGCATCTTTACACTTAACTCAAAGGTGCAATGTTGCCCCACACTGGTGCAACTGTGCACCTTTAACTTATATTTACACTTACACTTACACTTAAATTTACACTTACACGTATCTTTTTTTAGGCGCAACTCTGCACCTTTTCCTAAATATACAATATTGCACCCTCAAGGTGCAAACGGTGAAGGATTAAATCTTAACCTTTACCACTTATATAGGTGCCCCCGGTGTGGCAACGGTTTGCACCTATATAGGTGTTAGATTGACCCATTTTTTCTAAGTGTGTGTACACGCTATTCCCCGCACCAAATAGTAGAGGTATATATTATCTCTCCCCACCTCCGGGATCTTCTCCCGTGTATATATGTGTTTGTAACCATAATATGAGAAGTTCACGTAAACCATAATAACACCATGTTTTGGGCTAGAAATTTAGTTTCCCCTAATTCGATTTTGCCCGAACATGCCATTTTAAATGGTGACATTAGTTTACCTATAGATGGTTGAAACGTGTCAAACTTCGCAATCTAAATATAGCGTAGAGGTGACTATTGTTCAGGGCGGTATTGTTTGTGCTTGCATGGGAGGTTTTCTTTTCGAGCAAGTGAGATAATCTTCCCAGATTCTCATTGGACAAAATACATTTTGCAGAAACATTCCAGTGCTTGTGATCAGCTATTATCTAGAGCTCAGTGGAAGCGTAGCTCCGGTGTGCAAGAATGTCTTTTATTCAACTTTGTAATCAATGAGAGATTATAACACTTGTGTGAAAAAATATCCTCCCATGCATGGACATTACAGACTTTTCGCAAACCTGAGGACGACGAGTAGTGGGGTGGTTAAGGGGTCCATGACTGCATTTTGGGGTACGATTGTTTTACTTGGCACACATACTCCTTGGATCAAAAGAAGAAAATTCGTCAAAAGAGACACTCTGTATCTATGCAAATTAGGCCTAATTTCCATAATTGATACAGAGTGTCTCTTTGGAAATTTTTTCTTCTTTTGATCCAAGGAGTTTGTATGCCAAGTAAAACAATTGTACCCCAAACTGCAGTGAACACCCATATTTGTGGCCCCTACTAGTAGAAATGACGTCATTTAGGCGAGAAATTACGTCACTTACGTTCTCTCTCGTCGTCTGGCCAATCTGAGCACTAGTTCATGCCCGATTTCAGGTTCGTCGGAAATCCAGTACACCGTCTTCAGAATTACGTAATCAGAGAAGTATCAACATGATGTAATTATATATGTGTGGGTGTGTTTTATACGTGTGTATGTGTATGTGTGGTGGATTATGTAACTGGTGTATGCGTGTGTGTTTGAATGTGTGCGTTTGTGGCTTTGTGTATGTGTGTGCGCGTTTGTGCGTGTATGTGTGTGTGTTTGTGTTTGTTTGAGTGCGAGTGCGTGCGTGCGTTTGTGTATGTATGTAGGTGTGTGTGTGTGTGTGTGTGTGTGTGTGTGTGTGTATGTATGTGATTGCATGTGTGTATGTGTGTGTGTGTTGTGTGTGTTGGAGTTTGAATAATTCAGTGGTCGTGTGTTTGCGCATGTGTATGTTTGAGTGTGTAATGGAGCAGTCAGACGGGACTTGCGACGACCTGCAACAGCTTGCGATTGGTCACGTGCGCGTATGAATGGCGGAAAGTGTCAAAGTCTGTAATACATTACCGCGTTGTACAAACTCACTGCAGCTATACAATATAAACACTCACAAAATGTTTCGCATTTCAAGGATGAGCGTTAATACCTCTCTGCTCTTATATTGATATGGTGTATATGATGCACAAATTATGGAATGATGATACTACTACTACTACTACTAATAATAATAATTATAATAGTAATAATGATAATAATAACAATAATATTTAATAATAATTAATAATATTAGTATTTCGTATTTATATCGCGCCTAATAGCCTCTAAGCGTCAGACCCGCGCATTTAACAATTACCTTGTAAACATCCTCTACTCCACGGGGAGCATACTAGTGGTGGGCAACCCCATTGGTGCACCAAGCTTATATGAAATTAACCTGAGTATGCTTAGTATGGAGCCATAACAAAGAAAAATGTTGCAAAATATAAACATAGGACGGGGGTCGGGGTGCAAGCTTTTGGCTTTTAACTCATACAAAGACCCAAAATGGTCCAAATATAAATTACCGCGGTAAACAAGTTAGAAAAACAACAAAAATAACAACTGTGGGACATGAAGAAGAAACTTGGGCCCAAGAGCGCAAGAGCCGAGCCCCCCCCCCCCCCCCCTCCTTCGCTGTCATGTGGATGCCGATCCCAATCATGACAATACAAACCTGTCGGTTGAATACCTCCCTTTCAATGGTGAGGGTGTGTAATGAGAATAAATAACTTTTGATGAAAAGCAGAAATATCTGGAGGCTTGCCTAGAGTATTCAGGATAAATCAAACCCCGTGTTCACACACAACATTTTCAGCCCTTAATCATGACTTAAGAATCAGCAGCTGACTATAGAATCAGCTTCTCATTAAAAATTCCTATGGCAAGCCCTTTGTGTAAAAAATAGATAAACTATGTTTTTCTCAGATACACTACGTTTTTCTCAGTTAAACTCAGTTAATCTCCAGATAAACACAGTTTATCAGAAAACTCAGTTTATCAGTTGATAAACTGAGTTCATCAGTTGATAAACTGAGTTTGTCTGATAATGTGTTTATATGGCAAGCCCTTTGCGTAACAACTAGATAAACCCTGTTTTTCTCAGATAAACTCAGTTTATCACCAGATAGACAGAGTCTATCAACTGATAAATTGAGTTTTTCTGATAAACTGTGTTTTTTCTGGAGATAAACTGAGTTTATCTGAGAAAAACTGAGTTTATCTGAGAAAACAGAGTGTATCTAGTTTTTACACAAAGGGCTTGCCATTAGTCATGATTCTTTAGTCATGATTACAGGGATGTCAATTTGTTGTTTGTGAACACGCTGATTGTCTACCAAACCATGCATCGTTGCCATGGATACGATTTCAATAGGTCACCGCAATCACCGCATGCGACGAGACTTGCCTGAAGTATTCAGGATTAAGTATTGTCTACCAAACCATGAATATTTGCCATGGATGCAATTTCAATAGGTCAATAGGGTGAGATGAAGCCACCGCAATAACCGCAATCACCGCATGCTCTTTCTCTCTCTCTTCTATTGTTTTGATCGCAACGGATTTTGAACCGACTTTTTGATGTTCAAAAACCTTGCGACGGGAACCTGCCGTCAACCCAAAACCAGGCTTATGATGCTTATTAAGCACGGTAAATAACATGTTAGGTTTACTTTAGCCTAAATGTAATACATACAACCTATTTATAGCTATAATTGGGAATAATACCGAATTTATTGCGATATTTGCATTCTGATGTAACGTCTAGTTATTTCGAACATGATCGGCCCTTCATAAGTTCTATTGTCTTGTTGCAGGTCGTCGCAAGCATCGTGTGACTGCTCCATAAGGTGTGTGTGTGAGTGTTTGTCATGATTGTGTGTGGAAGGGAACGACGTCATTGTGAACGCGCGTTAACTCAAAACGAAAATGGTCCAAAGGCAGCGAACAGGTAGTGAACAGCACGGGTTGACTATACATCCAATAAACCGCTTCTGTGATGTATGCAAATAATATGCGTATGACGTATAGACTCCCCGTTGGCAAGCTTAACAATAGTAACTAGGTCCGGCAAGATAAGTATGCTGGAGCTCACCGGACCTAGTTACTATTGTTAAACAGTGTCAACGTGGAGTATTACGTCATACGCATATCATTTGCTTATACAGGGTGGCCCAGAAATAACGGAACGGGGTACTTTCCATTATAAAGAAACATACAGACTAGGTTCACTGTATAGATAATCTTTTAAAAAGAACTTTGATATCAACAACAGTAATGTTTTTGTTTGGGTGTTCGGAATAACGAATTTATTTTTAAAAGATTATCTATCCAGTGAACATATTATGTACGTTTCTTCATAATGGCAAATACCCTGTTCCGTTATTTCTGGGCCACCCTGAAACGGTTGTTTCCGAACGGGAAACTCGTTCTCGTCCACACTAGCGAAAAGTCCCTATTGTTTGACATACAATACCCCCTGAACAAAAGATCAGGTCGTGGAAGAGCAATGCTTGTTTTAGACATGTCCAATGCAAACGCAGAACTCCTACGACCTGATCTTTTGTTCAGCGAGCTATTGGGCCGTATGCATAAAACGTAGCAATTCCTTATAAGCAATTGCTTCAAACACAAGCAAGAGCTTGTCAAGCAAAAGATCAAGTTCAAGCAATTGCTTGATTTCGTATGCATAAGCTTTTGCTTGTGCTGAAACCTTTTGCTTACACTGCCTAAGCAATTGCTTACGTGTTGAACAAAGCATCGTTACGGTTGTGCGAACATCGCACTGCATGACAACAAAGGGGATTCGTAGTGTATGCAAACGTCGTGTAGTCCCTTGCATAGCAGCTTTCCCTGGTAGTGCCCGACCTGGCAACAGTATTTTTCTTACGCAAATATTTTCAAATCATGAACAAAATTGCCTACATGGATATAAATGTCTCAAATAACAGCCATTTGATTAAATATGTAATCACAACATAACCTCTGGAACCAGGAGTTCTAAATCATCCTGAAACGGTATGAAAACTTGATTCTAAAACGCGAATGTCCTTAGTAAGCAAGAGCTCAAGTTGGTCTGGAGGTGCTTGAAAAAACGCAAGCAATTGCTTATCAAGACAAGTAAAAGGTTCGTTTTATGCATACGGTTTTAAGCAATTGCTTGTTTGGTTAGCAATTGCTTACGAGCAGTAAGCAATTGCTTGTGCTTGTAAGCAAAAGCTTTTGCTTGCAAGCAATTGCTTGTTTGTGTGCATACCGATTCAAGCAAAAGGCTAGCACAAGCATTTGCTTGTTTTTATGCATACGGCCCATTGTCTGTGTATTCATAGAAGGATATAATATTAACGCATGTGAGATAATCTTCCCATTCATTGCCCACTGCGTTGCCAATTTGATTTGGTCGCAGTGGGAGCGCCGGGAGATCGGCCAAAAAAGTGTACGATCTAAACAATAGCGAACAATGAACGCCGCTGCACGACCTCAACCCGCTTCTACTACGCTTCGCCTTGCGCTTCCAATTGTATGAATGGGGATTATGAGCGCAGTACGAGCGCAGTACGAGCGTAGCTGATGTGACCAGACAAAATATGAAATATCATACATACATGTCCTGAAAAGTATGCACAAAAATTGAGTTGTCTACACAAAACTGTCAACATATCATTATTATAGTTCAGTTTATTGATACATAAAAACACCTACATTTAAAATACAAAACAAAGCAGTTGGTGAACTGAAATCAGTTTTGTATACACTAAAATTAAATGTACTATGGAGGAAATAACAAAAGACATGTAAAATAAACGAAAAACATATCGGCAGATTATAATTTATAAAGAAGTAACCATAATATTTAAATAATTTAAACGGTAAGGAGAGTGATTGATATTTCGTTATAAATATATGAAAACTGGCATTTTGTAGGTATGGCAGATTGAATACAATGTATTACAGAGTGAGAAGTTAAAGAAGAGAGAAGGTAGATGGACATGTAATAAGAATAGGAGAGTAGAAGTCATCATTGATGGGAGGAATATCAGCTCTCTGTAGTCAAACTTATTGAACAAAAATCGTGATATTTTAATTAAAAGACGTGTGAAATATGAACAGCAATAAAAAGTAGAACCTTACATAAAGCATGTTTTTGTTTGCAAAATATGACTATGAAAAATGGCAAGGAGGGCTTATATATTATGACAACATAATATTAAAAAGCAAAATATGATCATGAATCTAATTAAATAAGAATATTATCCAAATTTCTTACATTGTACTACCTAATTAATAATAATAACATAATGCATAAAATGTCAAAAGTGCAACATAATAATACAATTGACAACATCCAGAAATGTAGCTAAAACGGGAAGAAGGTTATATCAACTGTGATTAAACCGAAAATAACGGAATAAGTCAAATGAAGATGCGAAGGAGATGTATTAAAATATCAATAAAGAATAGAGAAGGTAAATACATGTACATTGTATTTGTATATTCATAAGTGATTGTTTATAACTATGTTTGTGGCTTATAAATATATAGTAACTGAGTCTATAATCATAACATGCAATTATAAATGTATGACGCAGTATAACAAATTGGGAACGTATTGTGAGGATTGATAATTAATAGAAGTTCTATTTATATTTAAAAGCAATTACATGTAATGAATATCAAAATAACGGACATCTTTATTTGTTCTCTAATTGTCTGAAAAGAAATGTGAGGCCAAAAAAAAAGAATATTACAAATACTGAAAAGCAAGTTTCTGACCAGAATTGTCCCCAAATAATTTGCTTTTACCTTATATTTTGTGATAAATAGGCCATCGGAAAATCTCACTCAGGATAAAATATGGTTACAATTCAATAAATTACCTGAAAGCATTTTTATGTAGCGCAATCAAAAGGAGTTAGGCCTAATTTAGACCCTCAATAATATGAGATACAACATAAACGTCTTTAGTTTATTCTAGGAAAAGTAAATTTGCATAATAATGCCAGCAAAATATCAAGTTGTATACACAAATAACTCATTATTGTCGAACTTGATAGGATTGTTAATGTTTTTAACAAATTTTTATTAAATAGCGCCCTCATATTATGACCTTTTGAAATGTGATGTATTGTAAACTGAAGAGCCCCGCTAGCATTACATAATTATTATGTGCCAAATATGAGGGTGATTGGCCCTCAAATAAAGAAATTGAAGAGGAACCAATATGAACCCACTTGTGACCTAGATAACATGGCCATTAATAAATTGCATATGAGGCATGGTTATTACATAATTAAAAATGTCCCTTTTGTACATTATATTCAAATAATAATCACGTTTCTGATTTGAGTACACTCTCATTAGTAGACACTACACGTTTAAGCTCACTGCCATCATTTTCATGGTGAAAAAAACAAACTCTATTAATGCACATTGTTTTTTGTACCGTTTTGTTCACGGAAATTCCCGTGATTTTTCATATGCAAATTTGATGACGTCATAATTATAAGAAGCCTATCAACTATGACAACGAACATTTGCCTGTACCATATGCTCATATGTAGCAAAACCTAAAAATGCGCTATTTTCACATACCTCCAAAAAAGTAGTTAAAAAAAAACATAGTTTGAATTAGTTTTTTTCTTGTTAACATTTCGTTTCTAACATTGGACATATTAATGGATAAAATGACACCCACGTCGGAGGATCACGCATACACACATATCACTTTCACGACGTCGGGTATTTCTATTATTACCCTTCATAACGCCGCATATCAAATTTGTACCCATACAAAAATATTGAAAGAAAAGGCAGTTTGTGAAAAATCCAAATGTTTTCCAGGTCGCTCTCTCATACAATATTTTACATCGGGTGATTGTATATTATTCGCCCCATCCAAAAGGTCCTTTTTTATTTATATATTTTGTTTAAGGGGGGTGGGGGGATTCTGAACCTTCTGAATGAAAATTAAGCTTACATTTTTAAATACTAATATGAAGGCATCCCTACAAATCAATTTGCCCTCCACGATTGTGGCTTCGCACCCTTGTTAGCCCTCCCAACATGTTTTTTTTTTTATCATTGTGCCATGATGCCATCCCCCCCCCCCCCCCCCCCCCCCACAACAGCAACAAAATGACACTGTGAATAAAGAAGGCATTTATTTCTCTTCAACTGCTTCATGTACTTGATCCTACTCTTATCAATTATTTATATTCTTCATTCGTATTATTCATATTAATGCTAATATATTTATCATAATTGAAGACTATTCTCTGTTTCTACACTGTTGGTCATAATGTTGGAATATTTTTTTTTTTAGATCCAACTTTATTATTTTTCCTGTTTTTTGCGCCTAATGACTCATTTTAGACTCAAAATAATCATTACATTATGTTTCCAAACTACCAATGTACAATACATGGTAGCATGAATTTGCATTAATTAATGAATTCTTTTGTTTTGAGCTTTGAAAGGCAGGACCTTTGATGATTGGCCCCTTTCCTTCTCCAAAGCGTATGTCCAACGAGTCATCGTTATGGGTCATTTCTCAAAGTTGACCGTGATATTTTCAACCAAAATTGGCACAGAGGCTCTCGAGGACATACCCGGACCAATGTCATTGGCTACCCGATGAACGATGCTTGTGCTCCACCAGGAAGGGGTGTCAACAAGCAATGTCCACTATTTTGTTGGACCATCGCAGGTTAAGGTCTGTAAAGTCCTCAGATGTCATCGAGAGAAGGGTCAATTAAAGCCAAGATTATCTCTAGGACGTCTACGATTGACCACCAGGATAGATTATCGCAAATTGCTTAACCTGTGCCGTAGAAACCGGAAATGCCAAAAAGGAGCCTTCGCCGACTATGAAGAAAACACTATGGAATCAACGCCTTCCGCCAAACTGTACATCAGCAATCCCTCTAACATGGTCACATAGCAAGACAAACTACCAAGTGTCCACCCAATACCATGTAACCGAGATTTACCGGACGTCCCTGGACTAGGGAGCCCAGAAGATTTCCGCCTGGACACTAGAGATATGTCATCTTAATGGGTACGAGCCATACAACTGTTGGGACGTCACAAACTCAAGTCGTTTAGTGAATGCAGACAACTTGGAACTACTCGCCACGTAATCGGCGAACCATTTGTCTTCCATCTGTTTGGTCACGGATGTTATGGCTCGTACCCATTAAGATGACATATCTCTTGTGTCCAGGTGGAAATCTTCTGGGCTCCCTAGTCCAGGGACGTCCGGTAAATCTCGGTTACATGGTATTGAGTGGACACTTGGTAGTTTGTCTTGCTATGTGACCATGTTAGAGGGATTGCTGATGTACAGTTTGGCGGAAGGCGTAGATTCCATAGTGTTTTCTTCATAGTCGGCGAAGGCTCCTTTTTGGCATTTCCGGTTTCTACGGCACAGGGTAAGCGATTTGCGATAATCTATCCTGGTGGTCAATCGTAGACGTCCTAGAGATAAACTTGGCTTTAATTGACCCTTCTCTCGATAACATCTGAGGACTTTACAGACCTTAACATGCGATGGTCCAACGAAATAGTGGACATTGCTTGTTGACACCCCTTCCTGGTGGAGCACAAGCATCGTTCAGCGGGTAGCCAATGGCATTGGACCGGGTATGGCCTCGAGAGCCTCTGTGCCAATTTTTGTTGAAAATATCACGGCCAACTTTGAGAAATGACCCATAACGATGACTTGTTGGACATACGCTTTGGAGAAGGAAAGGGGCCAATCATCAAAGGTCCTGCCTTTCAAGGCTCAAAACAAAAGAATTCATTAATTAATGCAAATTCATGCTACCATGTAATGTACATTGGTAGTTTAGAAACATAATTTAATGATTATTTTTAGTCTAAAATGATTCATTCGGCGCAAAAAAAAGGAACAAGAATAAAGTTGGATCTTAAAAAAAAAATATTCCAACATTATGACCAACAGTGTATATCATTTGACAAATAGAAAATTTCACCTTCGAAATGGACCAGCTCAATTTTAGTGTAAAAAGTTGCAAAAGCTCCCTACACAGTAGGAATAAAAGGTTGATAAATGGTGGAAAAATATACAAATAATACACGGTCTAGAGTGCATTGTGTAAATGCATTGCACGCGAGGGCTATGTTAGCTGTGCATTACGCACGAGGCGTAAGCCGAGTGCGCATGCGCACAGCTAACATAGCCCGAGAGTGTGATGCATTTACATGATGCACGATAATAAGGCCGTAGTATTATTTGTTTTATAAAACAAGCTCAACCACGGATTGTTTTATTTTGCTAGATTATTGAAAACAGACTTGCCACAATTAGTAACCCAGTCTATCTATTCTACAGAATGTGAATTTTTTAGGAATTTACCAAATTAATCATCACTACTGCAAATCGCTTCACTGAATTTTCCTCTGCAGCTCAGCAGGTCAAATGCAGTTGATTGGAAATTGCAGAATATTTTCCCATAAAAGTGAGAATTATTAAAGAATTGTATGCATTTCCATTCCAAAACTTACCAATATCAAACCACAGACCATATAATTTACGAAAATGCTAAGATTTATTTACTACATAACAGATAATTTACAAAACAAAGCATTTTACATCTTTTTTTTTCTCCACTTTCGAAAGTTTGTCTTCATAGAACTATGTAAACAAGCATTGTGACGTCACGGGGTTGCACACCTTCGGCACGATGGTTGCGCGGTATCGGCACGGTGGTTGCGCAGTATTGGCACGGTGGTGCAGTTGGTGAAAAGTAATCAATGCCCACGTGATCGGTATTAGCCAATCACGTTACTGAATTTACCGGAGCCGTTTTATAAAGTGCAAAGTCGCACCTTTCTTAGACTTGTTCCTATACCATGGTCCTACTGCACGCATGTTTTTATGTATACTCCTTTATTAATACACGATTCGTAAACTCTATGTCAAACATCAAATGTATCTCACACTATTATGAGTGTATAATCTCATGGTTTTAAATTAATTTGTGTCAATTGTATTTTCATATAATATTGAAATCAAACTACGGCCACAGCAAGGCTATCAACCAATTACAGGGTCCAAGACAAACAAATCACTCACAGAGAGAAAACAAACATATTTGTGTTTAAATGCAAAATTTGTGATTTACATCACTGCTTTATGACTTCTTTTGTGAAATAATAGCTCATTATGCATGCAGGGATTGGGAAAAAACAGAAAAATTGTAAATAACGTAATATGAAAATAGTTCTCCTTCAAGCGTAGATTCGTTACAGCCTCTCTGATTGGTCACTTGCTTGATAAGCTACCAAGCGAGAATCAAATAAAGATAATAAATACACACTAAGAAAAAAAAAGGTTTAAATAAGGTGCAAAGTAACGGCGAAAGGTGCAGACTCGGCAAATGAGTAACATTGCACCATTGTATGCACTTAGTTAGGTGATTTTTTTGCTAAGGTGCACAATCCCACCATTCTTAGTCTTGTTCCTATACCACGGTCTTACTGCACGCGTGGTTTTCTGCGATCCTATATTAATATACCATTCATAAACTCTACGCCAACATCAAAGTTATCGTGCAACATAATGACTTCATATGTTTATGGTTTTATAATGAAAATGTGCCAACTATCTTTTTATATTAACTTGATATTATTCAAATGGGTCTGGAAATGTTTATTAATGACAACTACGGCCACAGCAAGGCCGTCCGCCAATTACAGGGTCCGAGAGAAATAATTCACTCTCAGAGAGACAAAATATGCATTTCGTGTTTTAATGCAAAATGTTGATTTTCATTACTACTCTATGTTTCCTTTTGTTAAATATTAGCATTATGCATAAAGAGATTGTTCCTGTCAAACAACGACATTTTCTTTCATGAAACAGAAACAATCCTGTTGAAATAGGCATATTCTAACATCACGGGTTGTTTCTTTTATTTCCCTGGTCTTGTAGACATTATTAAAGGGATCTAGTAACTTTGTTGACATGTGCAAAAAGTGATGAATGGTTGATGCAATGTATATTGTTGTTATCTCATATGTCCACAGGGTATTGTGTGAAAATTTCAAGTCAAATGTACATTGTATGGCCAAGTAATGAGCGAAAATGCAAAGTGATATTCAGTAACTCACTGCACTCACTTTGTACACAGAAGAAAAACTCGCCCGGAGTTTTTTCTTATCTGAATACTTCAACCATACATATCTTTGTAACGAAAGGGAAATTTGAAAAACCGAAACCTGTCCCGTGATTTTATTGTTAATACGAATACAACAAGGTATAAGGGAACCGCTAGAATTAGAAATTAATTTTGAGGATTTGGACAATGTTACTAAGTCCCTTTAAATACGAATATACCATTAAACCGCACAATTTGAAGCGAAGTAATTTGTAACAGGTTCATGAATATACATGAGCTAGCTTGTGCTTTTTCAAAATTACATTGAATCTGTTCATAATCCCGTTATTTTGTGAAATAATTATAAAAATGCATTTCTAACTTAAATTAGTATAATTAATAATCAGTGAACTCTTGTGAACCACTTTCGGATGGAAATTAAGTAATGCAATAATGTTTAAAGGCTGTGTTAATTTAACTACTACAAAACATACATCATGCTGTACACTGGTTATAAGCTAATCGCGAACAAGGAACGATATATATGAACGATAGGTATAAGCTTAGGGGAAAGTATGCTTAGGATATGTCGTAAATTAGTAGGATTAGGAGGACATGGCTATAGATACACACAGAAAAAGGGTGGTACTTTACCAAAAGTGTAACTTTTAACCATTTTGGTGCCTCTTTGCACTTAACTCAAAGGGTAATGTTGCACCATAAAATGGCATATTTGCACATTTCCCAAATGGTGCAACTTTGCACATTTAACTAACATTTACACTTACACTTTCATTTACACTTACACTTACACCTGCCTATCTACTTTTAAGTGCAACTTTGCACCTTTTCATAAATATGCTTTCTTGCACCGTCAAGGTGCAAACGGTGAGGATCAACTCTGCACCTTTACCGAAACGTGAAATGTTACACTTATATAGGTGCTCCCAGTGTGGCAACGGTGTGCACCTATATAGGTGTAAGATTGACCCATTTTTTCTTACTGTGTAGCGTACCCCCCTCCTACACCCACCCCCGCTCCGTCGCTTCTCTCCCTCGCTCGGGCGCTTGGCGCCCTCATTGTCTACGCTTTCGTCCCCATAAGAAAATTCCCTGGCGCCGCCCCAGCATATAAACATCATATAAATGTAAATTGAAGAAATGTGGGGTCAGTGTGATAATCATGTCAAAGTTTAGTTGTAAATAATTTTATCTGCATTTAAGTTTGTTTTGTTTAATTTTGTAAAGCGCCTTGAGATAAATTATTATAAGGCGCTATATAAATCGAATGTATTGTTATCATTAGTATTACTTATTCTTTATTACATACAGGCTATGATGACATGCATGTGCAGTAATGATAATACGACTGGTGGTGAATGACAGAAATTACGTGGTACTAATGGCTCAGTCACATTTGACACGGCGGTCGTAAGGTCTAAAATTTCTACGGCCAATTACAAGTAAAGGGCCGCCGTAGCATTTCTACGATGAGGCGCCCTTTGTAAATTTATTATATACACATATTATATGTTATATAATCATTATATTATAATAACTATTATTTACATATAATGTTAGTAAATGTATCAATTTATTTGTAAACAAATTCTATACAACTTTAATTGTTTATATATAATTATAATTCATACTCCATTATTTATAAATAATTGCAATCCACATTTGCATTATTTATATATAATTTGCATTATTTATGAATAATTATAAAACTCATCTTTTTTATTTACATATAATGACAAAATATATTAATATAATTGCTATTATTTATAAATAATTACGTTTCATATTTTCATTTTTTATAAATAATTGCAATTCGAACTTCATTATTTATAAATAATTCAAATTCTCATTGCTATTGTTTATAAATAATTGCAATTCGAAACTTCATTATTTATAAATTATTCCAATTCACATTGCTATTATTTATAAATAAATGTAATTGAAATTCACATTTCCATTATTTAAAAATAATCATTCTAGTTTAGTGCAAAATCATTATATATTATATAATGAACACACGTCACAATTATATGTATATAAAGCAAACGCGTGAAGACGCATTTCCAATTATTTATAAATAAATGGATTTGTTGCAAAACACTTATTTATAAATAACGGAATTGCGTGTTCTCGAGTTTTCTTTATATACATATACTGGTGACGAGTGTTCGTTTAGGCACATTTCAGCTTTTGTTCCGGTTTAAATTGAAAGAATTGAGAGACTCATAAACTTAACATTCTCAGTACCACCATGGGAGTTTAATGAGCATTATATATACCTCTAAATTGATCTTTTGAAGTGTGTTTTCATGAAGTTGAAGCGAACAAAGCTAGCGCCCGGCGCCCGGTCGCAGAAAGAGTTACACTGTCCCACGTACTCACAATTGTGTCTGGTGCCTGTGCGGTGATCTGCCTTACTTCGTGGTCACAAATCTTTCAAACGGATTTCTACTTTCAATTTGTTGCATGCAATATCGAGATAAATTAATGAATCAAACTAACGAAGAGAGAGAAGGGGGATCTAGTGTGATCAAGACTGATAAATCTGATAAAATTCCGATCTGCGCCACATTTCAAATGTTTTAGTTGTATACCCACTTAGTGTTAGCTTCTCTTGCATCCCGATTCTCAACATTTGTTTTAAAGGATGTTTGTGTTCCTTGCTTGATGTTTTAGTGGCTTTACATTTTGATATTTCATTACTTAGTTTACAAGTGAGGGTATAGTTACTCTTATTCATAATTCTATTCTTCTAGACGCAAATTTACGCTACCCCGTTGCTGCGCAACCCAGCTGTTATCTCTATCATCACCTCTATATACCGCCACAATGATGATGAAGATGACAATTGTCATCGTTGTCATTGTCGTCGTGGTCATCAGCATATCAGTGGCATACCCAGGATTTTGCAAGCAGACGGAGAAGGGCCGGAAAATCCTCACCGACACTCCCCCTTCACCGACACGGCCGGCCCCTTCACCGACACCCCTCTAAATAAATTCTCACTGACCGCCTCCCCCCCCCCCCCCCCCCCCCCGCTCCGGCGATTATCGTCGTCGTCATCGTCATCATCAGCATACCAGTGGCGTACCCAGGATTATTTAAGCGGACAGGGGGGGGGGGGGGGTGGTATTTCGTCGTAAAAAAGTATCTCGGACTCTGCCTTAAAAAATCTTCACCCCCTCCCCCCCTTCAATAAAAATTGTTGGATACCCCCATCAAAAATTCCTACCGACACCTACCCCTATCCACTTGAAAAATCCTGGGTACGCCACTGGTATGCTGATGACCACCTTGGCGACTACGATGTAAATCGCCGGGGCGGGGGGGGGGGGGGGGGGGGGCGTCAGTGAGGATTTTTTTAAACGGGGGAGGTCGGTGAAGAATTTTCGAGGGAGGGGTTACAGCGAAAATTTTTCGAGAGGGTAGGTGTCGGTAAGAATTTTTGAGGGGGGTATCCGACATTTTTTATTAAAGGGGGGGGGGAAGATTTTTTAAAGCAGAGTCCGAGATACTTCTGGACGACGAAATACCCCCATCCCCCCTGTCCGCTTAAAAAATCCTGGGTACACCACTGCACGCTGATGATGACGATGACGACGACGATAACGACGATGTTAATCGCCGGAGCGGGGGGTGGGGGGGGGGGGGGGGGCGGAGAGGCGGTCAGTGAGAATTTTTGAAAGCAGAGTCCGAGATACTTCTGGACGACAAAACCCCCCCCCCCCCCCCCCATGAATAGCATCGGCGCACTCGCAAATCTTGGCCCGTATGGAACCAGGAAATAGCAGTGGTTCCGTAAGTGGTGAAAATCAATTGCTTTGTTTATGAATTACAAAACCCTTTGCAAAATGTTGGGTATCTATTTGATATCACAAAACGGTACCAAAACATATAATTATGTGTTGTTCTTTGCCTGGTGGTCCCCTTTAAGTGTGACCATGTCAGGTTCACATTTTTGTCAATTTTTGCTATGTTAGTGCCTGGTAAATCGCACTTCCTGTTCATCATAGCATCGAACAACTATGCACATTCTCTCGGCACATAACTGAATGCGCGCGTATTGCTCGTTGTTCGATGCTATGAAGGGCAGTAAGTGCGATTTATCAGGAACTGACTTGGTAAAAATTTGACAAAAGAGAGAACCTGACATGGTGTCACTCACAGCGCTCTAAAACAAAAACTACGCGACCAAATGACTGTTCCTGGTATCGTTTTTCATTGGAAAAGACACCCAATCCGATGGACATTATATAATAACCTACAATCGGGGTTTGCTATAGCCGGTCACATTTTTCGATATATATTTCTTAGTTTATATTGGGATAAAAGATATGAAGCAGACAATCTGGGTGATATGCAAATTTGTAGATACTTTTTTAAAACCACATGGTCCATTTAGTTCGCAGGTTCTTATAAGGTCACATGATATGGCTCTAAACTAGTTGACTTGATGGTCCAATTATAATGTTCCACAGGTTGTAAGAAGGTCACGTGAATTTGCTCTTGAGTTCACTTGGTGGTCCAAGTATGATATTTCACCAGTTGAGAGCTGCCTCCTGCCATGGACGCTGCCGGCATCACTGTTGACGTTATCCACAATCTACATGACAGATATGATATACCACATATGAAAACAACTGGTATACTGTAAATACCTGCTCCACGCACGGCGCAAACTGCCACGGGGGCCGTACGGAAGGCGTTAGGCGAGCGTACGGGAGCCTTGCGTGGTCCTTGCGATGCCCGCAGGGTGTGACACACACCGCAAGGCCATCGTACGGGGACAGTTAGGCCGTCGTAAGGCGGGCGTAAGGCTGCCCTAGGGCGCCCGTATAATTCCTGCGGCCGACGCAAGTTGTTTGGGATCCGCAAAAGTCAAAAGTAATTAATATACCCTAGGGCAGCCCCACGGCGCCCACAAGACCACCGTACGCCCGACGTACGGTCGACGTGGAACCGTTCTACGCCATGGCTACGGCGTTTATAATTGCTTCGGCGAAGTACGTAGAAATGAAAAAGAGTTATAACTTTGAGTTATAATTCTACGGCGACCCCTGCGGCCTGTAAAATATACGGTTATGCCGTACGGGGGCCCTGCGGCCACCGCAGATTTTCTCCGGCCGCCGCACGTTTCTCTCGATTTCGGGGGCGTACGGCCGCCGTACGCTCGCCGTAGAGCAAATGTGACTGTAGCATAAGTAATGGTTAATTACTGATAAGTTTGATAGTTATGATACAGTCACATTATTTTGCTCTACGGCGAGCGTACGGCGGGCGTACGCCATGCCGTAGAACGGTTCCACGTCGACCGTACGTCGAGTGTACGGGGCGGGCGCCGTGGGGCTGCCCTAGGGTCTTATGAATAACTTTTTACTTTTGCGGACCCCCAACAAATTGCGTCGGCCGCAGGAATTTCACTGGCGCCCTAGAACAGCCTTACGGCGGCCTTACTGTCCCCGTACGGTGGCCTTGTGATGTGTGTAACACCCTGCGGACAATGAATATTGAGTACAGAATTCTTTAGCGAATTAAACACATGCGCATAAGCGTAGTTGGTTCTCTCATAAATCAGCTTTAAAAACACGACACATTTTGCAGTTTTAATTTCACTTAAAAAGATTATACAAACTTAAACTAATTTAAAATATAATGCCAATATAAAATTTCATTTTTGATGTGGTTATGCATGCAACAATAGTATATTAAACTATGAGCACGTGCGTGTATACAGATGTCAATTGATTACACTATGTGCATATATTGGCACAGTATGCAACCAGAAATTCAAAATGGCCGCCAACTTGTCTCATGCGACCACCTGTCTACAGCGACCACTTTTTGCCGGTCCCTTGAGCGGTTGATATAGACAGGTTTGATCATATCTGTCATGTAGATTGTAAATAACGTCAACAGTGATGCCGGCAGCGTCTCATGGCAGGAGGCAGCTCTCAACTGGTGAAATGTCATGTTTGACCACCAAGTGAACTCAACAGCCAATTCACGTGACCTTCTTACAACCTGTGAAACATTATAATTAAACCATCAAGTTAAAGGGGTAAAGGGGTAGTACAGTTTTGGTAAGGCTGAACTTAAGTAACCAAACCTGGACAGTAACATTATAAACTAATAGTTATAACTCTATACCATGCTCGAAAGGTATACAAAATTACAAACGACTAAGTAAAAAGCCTGTTATCATCAAAACGAGCCATTAATACACAATAGGGTACTTTCTAAAAAAGCATTGGTTTCAACTATTTTTTATACAAAATTATGCATGTGATGTTTTATTGAAATGATTATTAAATAGAGAGATCATCAATTTTTGAAAAAGTGCAAGAATTTTTTTTTTTTTTTGAAAAATCATCTTATTATTTGGGCCCCAAATAATAATAAGATCAGGGCCCCGTTGCAGGTAGAATTGAACGTAAGTTACGCTTGTATCTTTGCGCACGATTTATCGATCTTACGTTACGATCAATTGCAAATGTTCGTTGCAGGTACGCGATTTGCGCTTGATTTTATTTACGTTTGATAGTCTGAGAGATTTGCCGTTCAAAACATAATCCAACACGGCTGGGATAAAGACAACGACTCAAATTCATAGAAAACAACAACAACAACATAGAAAAGCAAAGAAAGTTCAAACAGCACAATAGTATGTTCACGGTGTACCTTTCCGGACCAAGTCGTCTATTATTGAGCAGTAAGTACACCGTTTTCCTCCTTACTGAATGTATTTATTGCACCGACAATGATATTAAATCTGAACTTACTCTATTGTGTTGCTGTATGGGTACATATCGGTCGCGTAATTTGTGTAGATTAAAGACTTTTTTAGAATAATCACCGCCGTAAACCGGTTTGTTGCATTACAAATTATACAGCGTTGCCCCATGTACTCAAATTCACGTAGTGTCAATAGTGATGAACTGCAGATAATAGTAATTAGTATACTCTATCTATGACATGTGCATAATTATGTAGCATGCCAGTGTTGGTGCCTGGTGGGCTAATTATTTTCCATTTGGCATTACCAAGTCCAAACTAAAAAGTAAGGACTCATTTTATACGGGAAAATTTGTACTTGAACATCAGAGCCAGCCCTGAAACCCATTTGAATTGATTCTTTGTAGAATTACAAACAAGTTGGCATACTAATTACTATTAAATGACTGTCCATCTTTCAAAAGTGAAAAATTGTCCTGTACTGTACAACAGTCTAAAATAACAACCTGAAATTGAAATTAAAATAAAAGGTATGCATGCAATGCCAAGGGCAGGGCAAATATATGAAATGTTTAGTTTCCCCTAACCTAACCAGGCGCCGCGCTGATTACAGTTGAGTTTCCCCATGCATGAGTATTTACTGGCAGGTAATGCCTGGTTTGTAAAATTAAATATATTGGAGGACAAAAATAGCCTCTTGTGGGTCCATGCAGATGCAATCATATGTCATGAGACATGACAGTGTTCAAATTCATACATAAAATGTGCACTCTTTACTGTATAATTCCACAGTGGTACAGCCATATAGTCAGTACATCAATGGGGAGAGAGGCGGAATTATCACAGAAGAAAATACATACATGGACAGGTTGATGACATGAAATGAGGAAAGCAAAAGAGAGAGAAGGATTTGATGGAGCCATGCCTTGGAGGAAGGTGTCGAGCCACTGCCGGTGTCACCCCCAAGCCACAACTACGGGATAGGTGAGAACTTGATGATGTTACACACAGTTATTTTTGTAGCAACACCAAAGCCTTTAGATTTGTCTTGGATACAGTGGCGTAATGAGCAAAATTTTTTTTTGGGGGGGCTAAACCAAATCCGCATCACCACCGGACATTGCGAGGGAGCGAAGCGAAAGAGCGGGGGGAGGGTGTGGGAGGGGGGTGTCCCCCTCCCACGGTAGGGAGCTTTTGCATTTTTGGACTTGAAACTGTGCAATCTGGTGCATACCTAGAACGAAAATTCTGACTTGACGACAGTACTATAATGTGCGTTAGTGCGTCATCATCGTCATGATTCTACCAACCAGAAGAGGTTATGATTGATTCATGAAGAAAAGCAAAAATGCACCCCCAAAATAATATTCGCAAGTGACATATTCAGTTCAAACAGAGCATCAAAAGCATTATTTTATGACAAAACAACATGAACATTGTATTCCAGACGTATACAAGACCGATTCCCGAGGGAGCGAAACAATTACCGAGAGGGGGAAGGGTAATGGGAGGGTTGTGATGGTAGGTGGGTGCACGGTAAAGGTGCTTTTGCAATGTTTTACTTGAAATTATGCAATCTGGTGCATACTTGGGAAGGAAATTTGACTTGACATGAAGTAAAATCTGATTTTTCTTGTCTAAAGAAATACTCTTTTTTTTCAATCACTGCTATCGAATTAGATAAAAGCCATGATTAAATTTTTTTTTTTTTTTGGGGGGGGGGGGGGCAAGCGCCGCCCAGCCCCCCCACCCCCCCCCCCCCCCCCACACCAGTACGCCAGTGCTTGGATAGTTATGACTTTGTTTGTAGTTCATATTATAATTATTATTATTTGTTGTATGGCTATATTCATGTCCATTATTAAGTAGGTCACTTGCTAAAAATTAATTTAACAATTATTTTGTTGCTCAAAATTTAAATGTTTTATTATAATGGCATTCTTTAGAAAGTCGATGTGCTAACATATACATGACTTAATTCGTCTCTGTGGGCTCGTTTTCAAATAGAATGCTGGTATTTAAAATGTCTTTGATTACTTATCCCTTGAATATTCCAGTTTGCAGGTGAGCATTGATTGGATATGGTGTGACCAAGAAAAATGGTTTTAATTAGTATTTTATCTATGTGACAGCTTGTATCGTGACATTTCAAGGTGATACGTATGTGCAAGAAATCGATTGTGGAAACAAGACTTATAAATCTGAATGATGAAACTGTGTGTTATTGAATATAGTTTAGGTAACTAGACTGTGTATTTTTACAATCTATTGAGTACAACTTTGTTTTTATTTTCATGTTTTGTATTATATTTCAGCTCATCAAGCAGCCACTTGTGTCTGCAGTAGACGCATGGATTTGCGGGGATGCCTAGCAGATAGAAGACCACGACAGAAGGGATCCGCCCAAGCTGGAGAAGGAAAGACGGGTTGGCAAGACGTGGTGTGGCAAGATTGGTAGAGCGCGTGCCTTCCAATGTGAGGTCCAGATTTCGAACCCAAGGTATGCCCATTATAATTTTATGAACATTATCCACCTGCTCTCGACCCAGGTGTGTAAATGGGCACCCGGAAGGATGGAAAGGAGTTACGTAGCACTGTGTGCACCTTGGAGGCTGACTAGCTGGAATGCTCCGCAGGGATTGGACAATGTGCACTTTGTGTGCTGACCGGGTAAAGTGATGCACCGCAAGCGTCGAAAGACAGAACGTGCGCTATATTTAAGTAGCCACCATTATCATTTGGAAAAAAGAACTGGCATAGTGATAATCACTAGAGAATGTATTCATTTCACTACAAAATGATAACATTCTATTTGATGGAATGAATAGAAAGTCATATGTGTTGTGTACTCTTTTTTGATTAAAAAATTGAAGAATAAAAATACATGCACTTTGTTGGCTATTTCATTCCCAGTCAAGTAAAGCATTACCCTTTGTTTCTATACAGGCCTTTACGGTTTAATGTAGTCAAACCTTAGTACTGTACAGGCTGTCCCAGATAAAACGAAACTGGGTTTCATGGCAGAAATTTTCTGTCATAATGAATAATTCCATTGATGATATATAAACCGAACACAAAAAGTAACTTCACCCCTAAGCAATTGCCCATAATTTCATAACAAAGAATCGTTTCAAGATTTCGTCTTGCCAATATATCCATACGGTAGTTAAGAAAACAATGTGTAAAAATAAGAGGTAACCATTGATCCATGGTTGAGTGAGCACACATTACAGAACAAATAGTCATATTTCAAAATTCGCAAAAGTATTATCATCATTACAAATTATTTAGAGTTGGAAAATTAAAAAATGCACTGTTTTACAATTGCAATTAATGCATTTTACCACATGTGCCATCAACAAATCAAAATGAATGGAATATCAAACAGCATTGTTTAATAAACCATGATCAATGCATTCCGCCACATGTGCGGATTCACAACAATGTACAGGCACGCGCAATACCTTGTGACTTTTGAATTGGGTCATTTTGTCTTTAATCTGTGCTCATTCAGCCATACAGTAATGAATATCTCTGATTTTCGCACATATCGAACATAACAAATGTGTCAATATTGTGGTAAGATGACACCTTGAAACAATAATCAGTTATGAAATTATGGGCAATTGCTTAGGGGTGAAGTTACTTTTTGTGTTCGATTTATATGTCTGGAAAGCTCTGTGTCTCTTCTTTCATTTGATGTACAACTCATGGCACATAATTCAAGCATGACTGAATTAGAACAATGGAAAGGGGTGTTATCAATATTCCATTTGCACGCATACATTTTAAGTTTGGGTGAGTTTTAAGGGTTGTAAACGTACTTATTTTTAAAAAGGACAAACTCCACATAAAAGTTCATATTTTTATCTTTTACATGACACCTCATGCTAAACAAATAAATGATTTATGCCAGAGAACGAGTACAATGAAAACATGACTGATTTCTGCCCAAATGAGTGAAAGGAGAGTAAGAAGTCGCTCAGCTTTCCTGAATTAGCAGCTGACAATGGACTTTGATGCATGAGTGAATTTACACAAACATGGGGATCAGGGAAAACATGGGAAACAGGCTAGATCAGGAAAGTTACTCATTTGGGCTGGAATCAAGCATGTTTTCATTGTACTCGTTCTCTGGCATAAATCATTTATTTTTTAATCATGAGGTGTCTTATAAAAGATAAAATTATGAATTTGTATGCGGTATTTGTCCTTTTTCAAAATAAGTACGTTTACTACCCTTAAAACTCACCCCAAAACCTCACCCAAACTTGCAATTTCTGCGTGCAAATAGAATCTTGGTAACACCACTTTCCATCGTTCTAATTCAGTCATGCGTGAACTATGTGCCATAAGATTATATCAAATGAAAGAAGAGACACAGAGCTTTTCAGACATATATATATCATCAAGGAAATTATTCATTATAACATAACATTTCTGCCATGAAACCCGGTTTCGTTTTTTCTGGGACAGTCTGTATAATGACCAATGCAGAGTAACAAGAAACGTTGCCACTGTACAAAAATGGTGCCCTCTACAAATAGATTAATACCATTGTTTTATTTATCAGTTTATAGTGATCACTGTTGACTGGTTTGCTGGTATAGACAAGAGGCTGCTGAGAAAGGTTTGACTGAATGTTTGTGTGTGTGTGTGTGTGTGCGTGTGTGTGTGCGCATGTACCAAACGTGCATACACGGGACCGCTTAATGTGTAATCACCGACTTTCATGGACCGAAATCCTTATGCGGCCCACACACTCGGTCCCTAAAAGTACATTATGTGTTGATGTATTTTCTCTGTAAATATTAATACTTATCGCTTCATTCTCAGTCAAATTATGCTGCGTTGACCATTGAATATAATATCAAAATACTGGCATGTAATATTGCATGCTGGAGAAAATATCAACGATAATTCGCCGGTCTCCAAAAGTGAGTGAGTTTCCATTACGGAGCATAATGTGTGTTTTGCACCTGAGCTAAGTACGCCGCAAAAGGTGAAGAGCGCCCCCACCAGAGGATGCGTCCATTTTGTGTTAGTCGGCGTGTTCCCATTAACGACAGTAAATGTGTATTATGCCGACTCCTTTTAACCCAAATAAATTATAAATGACTATTATAATCACGCTTCCTAATTAGCTAGATGTCTATGTTATGAACGTACATTGCGGGGGTTCGTGAATTCAAACAGGCAATTTAACACTAAGTTTTTAGAGTTCATAACGCTTGGATCGTTCAACTCACAGTTAATTAATTTATTTGTACTGCTTTACGCATTATCAAGATATAGGCTAACATTATAATTTACATATGAAAATATGTGCAACTATAATTATAATGATATTAACAATTTATCTGATATATAAAGCGGCTTATAGGATTGATTATCTTATTATGACATGTCATCTGAATTGGTATTTAATAAGAAGCAACATCTCTCAACCTTTGATCACAATAAAACAAATATTTACAAAAGAAGCTACCGAATGTTTACGACACTCGATAATCGATTATTACGTTACGAAAGGTCAAGTCAGGTCGCAACGCTGACGGAGGCTATGAGATGACAGCCGGAAATTTGGAGGTAAATATTGTGTATTGTGGTCAAAAGTTATACGGTTGCTTTTCACGATTGATAATCATCTCTAAGCGCTTTACGATTATAGCGTCATGTTGGTCAATTTATAAGATATTGACTCTTGAATCAGAATGATATTGACTGTAATAAGTTATATTTAAGCGGCAGTTATCTGTGTCACGCACTAAACATAAATGATTATACACAGTTTGTATAAATCGTATATCACATTGCAGAAGCACGTCTCTAGGCGTTTAAGCTAATATCATATTTTACATATGGAAATACACATATTATATATAATCGTAATCAATATTCCCCAAAATAATATACTGTCTTGATAGCGCTCAACATTATTCGGTGGAAGGGTGTGGCAAGATCGGTAGAGCAAGTGCTTTCTGATCGTGAGACCCCGGGTTCGAACCCGGCCCACTGCCTTTGTCCTTCAGCAAGGCATTTTATCCACACTGCTGCTCTCTACCCAGGACGGGTACCAGGTCTGGCGATTGCCCCCCCCCCCCCTGGGGGGGGGGGGGGGGGGGCAATCGAATTATTTTTTGACGGGGGTGTCCCTCACGAAACCCTGAAATGGGGGTCTGAAGAGTAAAATACAAGCACAAAATATAGCGTCTTTGGAGCAACAAAAAGCATGAAATTACGCACACAATATACGGTCTTTGGAGCAACAAAATCCCCGAGGCGCTCAAAATATAGGACCTTTGAAGCAAGAAAAATCCTGAAACGGGAGTTAAGTGGTCTTATGAGCAGACAAAAACGGCAAAATATATAGACTTTGATAGCTACGGAAACGCTCAAAAAGGCTCAAATGGTGGTCTATGGAGTTGAACTAGAAGAAGATTAATGGATTGTCGCTATACTCAACTACCTAGCCAAGTCATTTCGGGGTCTATGGAGCAGAACATTGTGAAAAATCGGGTATCTTTAGAGCAGCGATCGGGTGTGAAAATGGGAGTCTTTTAAGCGGCACACACCCGTCTGACATTTTACATGCCACCCCCCCGGGTGCACCTATAGGGTTGCCCGCCGCTAGTATGCTCCCCGAGGAGTTGAGAATGTGTGCAAGATAATTGTGCGGGTCTGAACCAAATGACCAGGGGTAATAATAAGCGCTTTGAGCACCTTATTAGGTCGATATTGCGCTATATATATATTCAATATTATTATATATTTATTCTTATTAATTATCTATAAGCGTTTTACTCCTGAAATGATGCTAAGTGTTATAATAGTAAGATTAACTAAAAGATGGAACAAACAAAGCCGAGCCCGGATTCTTGCGCGGTCCATATCGCGCAACCCTGATATGTAATGACATTTTATTTTCTTCGTAAATTATGATACTTTTAGCGTAATTCTAAATATACACACCGACTTTCAGAGACCGGATTCGTGTGCGGCCCAGATACACACATCGTCTAATGTGTAAACGCCGACTTTCCGGGACCGGATTCTTATGCGGCCCAGATACACACATCGTCTAATGTGTAAACGCCGACTTTCCGGGACCGGATTCTTATGCGGCCCAGACAAACACACCGTATAATGTGTCAACACCGACTTTCCGAGACCGGATTCGTGTGCGGCCCAGATACACACACATCGTCTAATGTGTAAACGCCGACTTTCCGGACCGGATTCTTATGCGGCCCAGATACACACATCGTCTAATGTGTAAACGCCGACTTTCCGGGACCGGATTCTTATGCGGCCCAGATACACACATCGTCTAATGTGTAAACGCCGACTTTCCGAGACCGGATTCGTGTGCGGCCCAGATACACACATCGTCTAATGTGTAAACGCCGACTTTCCGGGACCGGATTCTTATGCGGCCCAGATACACACATCGTCTAATGTGTAAACGCCGACTTTCCGGGACCGGATTCTTATGCGGCCCAGACAAACACACCGTATAATGTGTCAACACCGACTTTCCGAGACCGGATTCGTGTGCGGCCCAGATACACACACATCGTCTAATGTGTAAACGCCGACTTTCCGGGACCGGATTCTTATGCGGCCCAGATACACACATCGTCTAATGTGTAAACGCCGACTTTCCGGGACCGGATTCTTATGCGGCCCAGATACACACATCGTCTAATGTGTAAACGCCGACTTTCCGAGACCGGATTCTTTTATAATGTGTTGACATTACGAATTTTCATGATCGTATGTTTAAATAGGACACTATATAGTCCAGTCAATATATGGCCTTGACCTCGGCAAAATTGCAACACGGGATTTTTTTTCGGAATTCTGTTCAGGAAACTCCCCTTAACAACCAAAAAAAAGTCCCAAGGAATCGAAGTTGCGGAAAGTGGTTTAATTTGCATAATATGCAAATTAGGTATTGTTTAAAGGTAAAAATATTAAATTAATTGTTAAAAAATATTTATATACTATATTGACGCCAGAAAAGTATGGCAACCCAATATTAGTATTATAAGGTACACGATGAACGCATACCCGTACTTGTAATGACTACATAATTTGCATAATATGCAAATTAGGTTCCCCCAAAAATAAAATATTCCATATTGTTGAACAAAATAGACCTAGGGTTAGGTTTGATCGAGTGGATGCAAATGATAAAGCCTTTATATTTTTAAGTTCAGATATGAAACAGGTTAGGGTGGCACTCAATCGAAACGTTAGCATGAAAGTACTTTGCATAATATGCAAATGAGCTATAGTTTGATTGGATCAATATGAAGTTATGTATTGCTTAAAATCTAGATGCACTATCATAGCCAGAATAGTGTGCACATCTAGTATCAAAAGCCAATATACCATAACACACGGTGACACGTATATCAGTTCAACATAATTTGCATATAATTTGCATAATATGTAAATTAATGTCCACAAAAATAGTAAAATATTGCACATTTTTATCAAAAAACGGACTTGTTGAGTGAATACAAACGATAACACCTATATTTTTCAGGTCAGTAGTACCAAGTATTTTTGTTAGACATCCTACCAAAACAGTAGGCCTGTAATTAAAGTGCTTTGCATAATACTCAAATGAGCTATTGAAACGGTTGCTGATAATTTTAGTTTTTATGTAACTTTGCATTTACAAATGAATGAAAACTATAGGCTACAGAATGGTAATCAATTTGTACCAAGTTCAACGAACACATCTATAGTCCAGTCAATATCTATAGGGTCTTGACCTCGGCAAAATTGCAACATGGGAATTTTCTTCGGAATTCTGTTCAGGAAACTTCCCTGAAC